>CM074994.1:812839-829347 GCA_037576825.1 Pangasius krempfi | reverse complement strand
TCTGCTGCTTTCTTTACTGACACACAAACATTTTTCTGTAGCGTTTCATTCTGTGCCGGAAAACTAATGTTTGGGATTTAAAAGGTTTTTGTACTGAATCAATAATGTAGACGTCAGAAAATAAAAATCTATAACAAAGTTTGTACTCAAAGAAAAAAAAAGCGAAGACTATTGCACAGTACTGTGTGTGTGTGTGTGTGTGTGTGTGTGAGTGAGATAGAGAGCTATATAGTTTAGTGTAGTTACATTAGCAGCCACCAGATGTCGCGATGTTCTATAATCACACCAAATGACTTCTACTCTACGCCGTGGTGTGGAAACACATCCGTCATTGAGGATTAATTGATGACAAACACAAGCAATTTATTGAAAAACTCAGCAATTAGGGCTGTAAACTAGAGATCAGAACGTTGAGAGTTCAAATCCCGTTAGTTTAAATCGCTTTGGATTAAATTGTGGTCCACCGAAGAAGGACAAATCGTGAATGAAGTTAATGATCGAGTGAAATTCATTCTCATTCATGAGTCCCAATGTCCAAAAATTTGAAAAATAATTTTCACATCAAATTATATTCTATTGCCCTGATATTTACGGTGTATTTATCAAGAACATCATTTTACTCTCGGGTCGTTATTTAAACTGGTTTTCGATATGAGCGACAGTAATTGGGTAACTTCACTAAAGCTAGCTAGTGTTACACCACGCGGCTGGACGAGAGATCAGTATACACAGCTAGCTAGCGGGTCACTCCATACAGCGAGGTGTTACACAGATCAAATATGGTAGCTAGTCAGAATAGTTAGCTAGCTGAAATATGAGTGCAGTTTGAAAGCAAACATTGAGGAGGGATCTGAGGTTCGTAACAACGTGGACGAAACGCCAGACCAGTTAAGTGCTAATTCAAGTGTGTTTAGCAGCTCAGCAGCAGCTCGGAGAAGAAAGAGTCGGGACCGTGCTGTCATTGGGAGCCATTTTATGTGGTACAAGCCCCGCCCCTTTTGTGCAGCAGTGCATGATGGGACAAGGAAGTGTGAAAAGGTCTGCGCTTCATACACTCAATAAACCCAGTCGATCGTCCAGGCCTTTTTTTTTTTTTAAATGACACTCCTCAGTTACTGATGTAAAAACTCGATCTATTTAATGAATTTATAAAGATCAGACACGTCATCCTCATTAGCGTAGTTTATTTTTACATCTTTGTACACATGAAATGAAAAAAAAAAAATCAGTTACTGGTGTAAATATACAATTAAAAATAAAACCATTACACACTTTATCTTTAAATACAGCAAACACATTTTTATATCTCTCACTATTTCAAATAACGAAATGTGATTCTGTAAATAGTTTAGATCCGTCAAAAAAATCTAATATACAAATCTGTGTAGAAAAATATAATTTATGAGTGTCGGACTATCCGGTAAAAGTGAGCAGTCAGTCAGCGTTCGGAGAGATTTAACGTCTCCTCGAGCTCACTTCATCTCTGTGAATCCCGAATCCCATCGTTACGCTTCCGAATGATCCAAAACCAAATAAATTATTTACCGAAACACGTTCTCAGGATTCTCGAGTCACTAAAGAAGTGATTCAAGGAGAAGAATTAAATCGACACTAATTATTAGGACACATTTCCTCTCGCATCCATTAGGTTAATGTCGCTAACAAGTAATGGACGTTTATGCATGCCGAATTAGCTAAACACCAATACACACCAGTGACTAACGTTAAAAGAAACACCACAGAGTCCAGTTATTTAACACAGTTTGAGATGAATGTGTGATGATTCTCGAGTCTGCAGTTTGAATGATGCTAACTGGTGTTCATAAGCGTCCATTAGCCTGGCTAGCATGTATAACATATCATGTAATTGACTAAACGTGAGGTAAATGTGAAGTCTGTGTAAAATTGTGATTTATTTTCCCTCCAAAACCGTTTCTTTTAGTTAATGCCACTGAGTAGAACATTTCAGTCCATAATGCTAACGCTAATGCTAATGCTAACGCCGAATAAAGCCACAGTCACACTAGAAGTTTGAGGAACAGGTAGGACACAGAGAAGTTCTCCATTTTGGAGTCGTTAGCAGTTTAGCCATGACTTAGCATTTTCAGATCCATGTATGAGAATTAAGATTTTGCTAACTTCCTAAATCCAGTTCAGCTAATTCCATTGTCCATAAAGACACAAAACATTGTATGCTGAGAGTTTGTTGGAAATCTGGGTTGTTTGTCCATCCGCTAGTTGGTTGCTAGCAAGTTGCCTGATTCACTAGGAATAAAAAAAAAAAAATTGGGTGGAATTTGTATAAAACATCATGCCTAACTAAAATGCACTGTATTAGCACTAAAAGTATGAAGGACCTTCAGACATAAACGCGGCCTGTTCTGCTAGTTAGCAACGCTGTGAATTTGCACGTTGTACTTCACCAAATTTGAAAGCTAGAGAAATTTATTCACAGAAATCTGTGACGCGATACGACTGATTGCGACGATTTCCATTCTCATGAATGGAATTTCTCTGACAGAAGGCTAGCATGACTGGGCCTTAAATGTGAACAACCACCGATTTATCACAAGCACATCATGCTAACTAGTGTCTATTCGCTTTCATTCATAGTTAGCAGAATTTGCATTTTGGACTAAAACGTTGCTGTAAGTTGTACGAGTCTCAGCTCGAGCCTGAAATCCCGAGCGGGTGGAAAGCGTCCCGGTCCAGCAGCCACATTCCGACGTGCAGCAGCATCTTGGGATACCAGTGAATCCCGTCCTGCTGCGAAGTAACGTTTGAATCTGGTACAATCCAGCGCCACCATGAGGTCGCCGTGAGCGTGTGACTCAGGCGCAACGGCGCAAAAGCCCAGTGCGCCCAGCGGTGCTCCTCCACGGCAGCGTAGCACGAAGCTAGCATGCCGTCCACCACGATGGTCCCGTGTGCGGTGAGCGGCGCGTACGAGCCCCTGTCCACCACCGTGTACACACGCTCAACACGTGCACTCCTCAGACGTCCCCGCCCTTCCCACACAAACACGTCCTGTCCTGGCTTCACGCCGCTCGCGAACTTCGCCTCCATCCCCGAGGCAGCCGAGTCGTCGCGGACGAAGACCAGGTGCGCCGCCGTGAGCCTCAGAGTCACGTTACGCTCTGACGTCTCAAGTACGAGGAATGTCCGGTGCATGTTCACGTCTCGGTCCAGGAAGGTGATGAAGTCGCTGTACACGATGTTTCCCAGCTCATCTGCTGCGAGAACCTTATCACCTTCCTTCAGATCCTCCACGTGCTTGGTGCTTCCGTCCGAGAGGTACACCATCGCAGATCCAGGAAAGCAGCCGCCGGATTTAGCAGCGACGGAATTTTCTGGTGTGAAAGAAAAGCAATAAAACAAACAAGTTCAACTATGAGTTCTTGGGCAAAGTTTCAGCTGGTTTATTGTTTTAACCAAACTTTTCCATAATAGACGTTCTGTTGATTATAGTAACATGTGGTTTGAAAAGGAGACGTTTATTTAACAGTTATGGTATGGAAGGAGTCTCCAGTGTCAGCGCTTTGTAACAGTCAGAGGTGAAGCTGTAACTTTACGATTACAGACGTCTTCAGGACAGAGGAGTTTACGCTGCTTTGCTCCTGTTTCTCAGTTACATGACAATCTGCCTGCGAGGGAAAGATTGTTTATAGCTGCTATAACGTAAGCGAGAAGAGGAACGAACTTGTTTGACAGACGTTCCAACACATTAAATATACCTATAACGGATAAAAATGATGACAAATGGCTGTCAATCCAGAATCATTCAAAATGGCCGCCGTGTGTGTGTTGTAGATTTATAAACAGAGTTTTGAGATGATGTAACAAGCTCGAAGCGGTTTATTACGAACAGGCAGATGCGGATTGCGTAATCTCGTCGTGTCACACTGCGGCGCTTGGTGACCCGGGTCAGGTGTGTTTCAGCAGCACAATGCACAGTTGTGATGTAAATGTCTGTGTTGTGAAACGCAGTCGCTGCTGATGGAGCGCTAATTGAAAAGCAGGAGGCGTATTGTCATTCTAATCGAGTCCACAGGCTGCTCCGGCACGATCCCAGCTCGTTTATTTAGGTGTTTATGTTTCAAAAGTCTTGTGTGACTGTTTGCTCAGGTGCACACACACACACACACACACACACACACACACACTGACTGCAACACACAGCTCAGAGCAAACACGCCTCACGCCAGGCATTTGTATTGTAATCGCCTAGCAGATGTGTGTTGATTGACACACACCAGAAATCTGTGCCTTAATCCCCGATTCTTCCTCTGAATGCTTGAGCAGGAATGAAGCCGGTCGCTCAAGCTGCCAAGCGGACAGTGACGAATAAAAAAAAAAAGGAAAAAAAAGGTTTTCATTCTCACAAAAAATGGTGTCAAATATCTTAAATCTGCTTTCCTTAAAATTCCGTCTCATACAAGCTACTGTGCAAAAAAAAAAAGATCAAAACCGCACACTATCATGCATCCCTTTTTTCTTTTTTCTCTCCTTTTTCATTTTTTTGTTTAACGTTTAAATTTAATTCATTTTTTCTTTCCTTCTCCATTTTTCTTTTTTCCTCTCTTCATAGTGGCTCTAAAAAAATTCAAACGCTTCCAGTATTGCTAACAAGATCCTTCTTTTCCTCCGGAGCATGGATGGGTGGAGATGGGTTTTAAAAAAAATGATAATAAATAAATAAATTAATTAAAAATAAAAATAAAAAGGAATGGTGCACTTCCAGACATCCCTGTCACCCCAAATGCACGCAGTCGGTCTAAGAGCTGCTGGATGTCTGCTGTGTGTTTAGTGAGTAATTTTGAAAAATGTGAATTTTATAAAACTGAATTAAAAGCTTGGAATACAAAATAAACATCTATATTTAGCAACAGAAAAGGTGTTTATGTTTGGCAGAGATGGAAAAGTTAGTCCGTCATTAAAGGCGACAGGTGAAAAAAGAGTGATTTTCTGAAATTCTTAACACTTGTGAAACGTTTGAATGAAAACGCAGTTTCTTCTGATTTCTGCTTTAAGCCTCGCACTGCGCTTCAGCGGTGTGGTTTCCTGTCGTCTATAAACATCACATTCACTTCGCGGTGTAGCTGAAAGGCATGTGGGCGGCCATCTTGGAAAACCGGATTTATTATTTTTTTTTCAAAAAAGTAGTTTGGTATTTTGAGTGAGATGTACTTTTCTAGCTTCAAGCTTCAATTTAGTTTAATAATGAAGTTTATTATTGTTTCAAAAATGCAATACAAAACAAGCAAAAGTGAGAGCGGAGGAAATGACAGCGCCCCCTACAGGCACAGCTAATTAAATTACGTTCGTGTGTTAATTGTATACATTTATATTTAGAGAAATGAACATGAGTTGGATAAATCATGAGCTTGAGTTCTCGCTCACCTGCTTTGACGGAGCAGTGTATGTGCGCTTTGGATTCGTAATACACCCAGTCGAATCCGGCCTCCACGGCGAGTCTCGACAGCATCCCGTACTTGCTCTTGTCTCTGTCCGAGGTCGTGATGTCCACCGCTCGGCCCTCGTAGTGTAAAGACTCTTCAAAATGGTTGCCGTCCTCGTCCCAGGCCTCTGTTACACGCAGCTTCACCCCGGGCCACTGGTTCATCACCGAGATGGCCAGCGAATTCAGCTTGTCTTTACATCGCTGTGAGAGACAGAGACAGAGACGGAGACGGAGACGGTGCGTCAACTCGGCCTGCTGTGATTACACCCTGAGCAGAAGGTTATTGATCCGCTCTCGTCTGTTTCAGTTTGATTAATGCAGTATGGAAAGGGAACCGAGTAAAAACAGCTCTGCCAAAGTTCCCAAAAAAAAAGTCTTAGTAAAATTATGAACTGTTTTGCTGCTAATTAGCGACGGGAGCTCATCGTCCGGCCCACTGACTCCAACAGGTCTTGTTTTGAATATAAGTCTGTAAGTAGGTGTATCGTAATTACACCCTGACCCCAGGCTTTTTTGGGGGGTAAAGTGTGGCGTTGGTTGTGTGCCACATATGGAGAGTCTGATCAGTAACTTAGGGGAAGTTAAACAGATCTGAAAAAAAAATCCAATCTTGATTTAAGCTAAGCTATGGATTACGGAGCAGGAACACAAATGCCTCTCTATTGGACATATCGTACACTTCCAATAAACAGCATAAACACACTGATTTTATACCCTATAAAGTGCACTTGTATAAGGGTAATAGCTCAAATGGCTCTCTATTTGAAGCAATGTTTAATATCTTGAGACCTTCACTAATACATCAGATAAATGGCTCATGACTGGACGTATACGTACTTAACAAAATGTTATAACATTACTCAGTAACCTATGAAGTGCACTTAGGGAGCAAAATCCCAAATAGGACAGATCACCTATAGTACATGTCACATGACAGAGTGGAAAAGTTCCCTATGAAGTGCAAAGGGAAATATTCCTCCCTGTTAGACGACAGCACACTGTACAGAGTGTAGAAACCAGTGTGTGTCATCAGGTGCACTTAAAACGCACAGATAGCTCTATATCCCCTAATATTTAATACCCTTTGAAGTGTACATCTATAGGACATAGGGAACAGGATCGGGAATTGGAAAGTGGCTCATCGCTGGACAATATGCAATATGTCATATATATAATATCTGTTATTTTATACCCTATGTTGTGCATGTTGTGCATTTGTATAGTGGGTGACATTTTAAATAGCAGCCTGTTTGAGCTGAAGTACACTTGTATATAGGGGGCAGGAGGTAAAATCCCAATTGGCCTCCCATGTAGCCTATAAAGTGCACTTTTGAAACTGTACTTCACAGACCAGTTAGCTTTAAGTACCCTATGAAGTGCACTAATATAAGAGGTGAAATTCCACATGGTTCAAAATTTCAGCTGATATTTATTATTACTCTGAGAAGTGCACTTGCATCGACACATACTACACTATATCATAATTTTATACTGTAGGATGTAGAGGTGTAACACAATTCCACGATCTGTATTGGGTTAGTGCTCCAAATACGCAAACCTGGAATTAAACCCGAAGTGGGTGTGGCCTAAACCGGACCTTCCTTCCTTCCTTTCTTTCTTTTTCTTTCTTTCTACCTCATGCTGTATAAATTCTGACATTTCCTCTACCTCAGTATCCTGCTCACAGAGTTGTTATTTTTGTCTGCAATATTATCTGACGAATTTAGTTGGTTCTGTTTCCCAAAATATAAAAATTAGTAGCTGAATTGAAACCACTGCGACCCTGACCAGGCAGGTACTAAGGATGAGTGACTGACTGAATGAATGAATGAATGAATGAATGAATGAATGAATGAACCGCCTATTTTTTTCCTGTGAGCTTCACATCTGGCAGCTTGTTCCCACCCTTATGAAAATAAAATCCTCTCTCTCATGCAACTTTTTTGTTGTTTGTCCTGCAGGATCTCAGTCCTGATGCTGAGACTCGAGTCTCAACCGGATGCCCTGTGAACCTTTCTGACAAGCTTTCTAAAGAAAAAAAAAACAAAAGAACAGTGCTTGTCATATTCACATCTGTATTTGTTTTTGTTTAGAACTCGTTATCTGTTCATTCAGAATGATGCACTTTGCCTTCAGTAGTCCTCAGTGTGTGCTATTATAATGCTACAGTTGTTTATCATCGGTGTAGGTTTTTTTTTTCTGACTGGTCCATAATTTATCGTATGGACTGACACTGACATTTCTTCTTTAATCCAACCTATTCTCCAAAGCTATTTCCTGTGTTTATTTAAGCTTTGTGTTGGCGAGTGCTGCGTAAATGGCAGTGATAAACAGTACACACACTCAGACGGGTTGTGAGCCAGGCTTTACGGAAAACTCTGCAGCGTAAGCACTACACACTGATGTGATTCACAAGAAGAGACGTCTTCCAGATCAGAGAGCCAATTCGTCAGGTTGCTGTTACGCAATAACCTTTAACTGTATTGTGCCTCGAGCGCAGGTTGTGATGATGGATGTGTCATCGTTACCTGAACAAACCTGAAGATGGAAATTCTGATATTAAACATTGTGTCCACCTGAAACTGTAGCACCGATGATAACTATCACGCACTTAATATATCACTGTAAACCTTGCGTTCTTAGGACTGCAGCTTCAATTCATTATTTAGAGATAATTCAGCTATTCATTTATACATTTTTTATTCCTGAGATTTTTCTTTCCACACACAGACAGATTCCATGCAGTTACACTGCGCTTAACGTAGATCCGAAATGTTTAATATCATATTAACAACAATTCTTTCTAGTTTTGATTAGTTAAGATGAGACCTAGATGAAAGTTTACAGTGTCTGAGCTTTGGATTATTGATTTGTTGATTGATTTGTTGAGTGATTTATCTACTTACTGCCTTTCTAACATATAAAGTACATAACACGACATAACGTCAACAAACAAACAAACAAATAAAGGAGTAGAGAACATTTTTAGCTGAGATTTGATTCGAAAGACGTGTTTGTGGTACTGAATTCCACAGTTAAGAAATTGTTGATAAAAAAATATATATAGCAAATAAAAAAGTATTAAATATTCATAAAAATAAAACATATATAGGAAACACATATATCACTCACATATAAGTATCACTGGTAGTTTTATTGATTCATTTTAAACTCATTCAATTCATGTGGCCAATTAACAAATATATCACTAGCAATTCATAATAATAATAATAATAATAATAATAATAATAATAATAAGTGTTTTGGCTATACATCACACTGGGACTTTATAGAATTTTATTTAAAATGATTTAGTTATTTTTGGATCCTCCAGCGTCGGCACGTGCGTCTTTGCATCAAAAGGACCCAAAAAAAAAAAAAAATAAAAAAGACATTTTTATAAAATCTAAACTAAATAGTAACCCCCCTCCCCCCCCGCCCCCCCGCCCCGTACCTGGGTCATGAGTCGGTCTGCGTTGGTGTTCTCCTCGTCCTTGAAGATGATGTCGGGGTTGTAGTTGGGTGTGAGCTCCTTGAAGCGCTCCGAGTTGCGCGTAATTTTGCCCTCGTACTTCCCGCTCGCGCCCAGCGTCTTCTCCGCCACGTTGGGGATGAACTGCTTGTAGGCGAGCGGCGTCAGTCTCTTCGGGTGTCTGCGCTTGCCGTAGCCCCGACCCGGACCGCAGGCGCGCGCGCAACCGGCCAGCAGCACGCACACGGACGAGACGAGCGCCAGCTTCCGGAGCAGCAGCGTCAGGTCCATGTCTGCCTCCTGTGCGTGTGTGAGGTTCAGATCCTTCACCGATGCCACGATACCTGCACCGCTGCCTCCAGCTGCTCTTCCCGTGTGCGTGTATGCGCGTGTCCGCGTGTGCGCCCTCGCAGAGCAGGTGCAGGAAGCGGCTCTCACCGGCTCTGTGCGCTGGAGTGTGTTGGGGATGCTGGAGGAGAGGGAGTGTGTGAGCGCAGTGACAGCTCATTGGCTGAAAACACTCCACACACTCCGACCTGTAACTCTACTGTACCAGTGTGAGGTCATCACAGAGGTGCAGGTGAGTCACATCCACACTGCTCCAATCCTCAAATCCTCAAATTTACCCAGGTGACTCAGGGAAAAAAAAACCAAACCGGGTAACGGGTCACATTACGCCTGGCCCAGGGTCCAGCGGGTCAGACCGGGTAACGGGTCACATTACACTCAGCCCAGGGTCCAGCGGGTCAGACCGGGTAACGGGTCACATTACACTCAGCCCAGGGTCCAGCGAGTCAGACCGGGTAACGGGTCACATTACACTCAGCCCAGGGTCCAGCGGGTCAGACCGGGTAACGGGTCACATTACACCTGGCCCAGGGTCCAGCGGGTCAGACCAGAACCTCCAGTCACATCAACACTTCCTCCTACATCTGCTCATCGATCAGCACGGCTCTGAACATGCATCACCTACAAACCACACGAACGGAGCTTTGCATAAGTATTCACCCCCCCATAAACTGCCCCACATTTTCCAGTGTTATGACCTGAAACTGGACTTTATGTCATGAAACTACACGAAACAGATCATTATAAAGAACTGGGGGAATTTTTTAAAAAACAAATAAAGCATGTATAATTTGAGATTGTATAAGTATTCACCCCCCACGGAGAGATGATTACAGCATCAAATTCTTAATGAAGAATTACATCATCAGCACATTTTGTCAGTAGCTGTGGTAGAGTTTATGGTCCTGAGTTTATTTAATTATAATCTTTCAGTTACAAGATGATTTTAATTATGTATGTGGATAGTAAATAGTTTTGATACGACCCTGGGCCCTTGTTGCCGGGGTGGTACCGTTACACGTACGTCTTTTGTCCCTATCTATCTTTCACTTGGAAACGTGGATTTAGTGACAATAATTTAAGACATGTAAATGCCCAGTGATTAGATTTTAGACTAAAGCTTTAAAGTACAGACACTTTCGTAGGTAAGATGCACACCAAAGGGTAAGGTGCACGCGAGAGGGTACAACTACCACACCAAGAAAAGGTACAGATTAGTGCCCTTTTTTCTGAGAGTGTACAGTATGGAATTAAAAAGGGTTACTGATAATTTAACACTGTAACTTGACAGATCACCACTATGGACATGGACGTGTGCTGAGTGGTGGCTAATTGCTTCATTGATTCGTCGTTAACCACGTTAGCATGTTTGGTGGGTTTAGCCATTCCTGTAAATATTTTCCTCTTTAGCAGATTTCATGAAAATGTCTCTGCAGTATGATATTTTAATCTTATACCTCAGTGCTGTTAAATAAACAGAATCAAAAACATAAACAGACTCAAAACCGTGTGTACTCGTCGATACGGTGAAGTGTTCGGTAAGGAGATGTTGATTTAGCATTTATGGAAGGAGTCTCCAGTGTCAGTGCTGTCAGAGGTAAAACTGTAATTTTAAGTCTTTAAAAAATGTTAAAAATCACATTCATTGGCATTTTTCTGTTGTGTAAGAGCAATAAAACCCGTGAGAGTGTGCGTTTATAGGAAGATAAAGAGGGTTTTGACAGGAACTCCAGGTTTCACGCTGTAAGCACACACACCTGAGTAGAGCTTTCCTCGACACGCTTCACACTCATCGTCGTCATGGCGCTCTCTCTCCCAATCGTACGAGCGCTCTTGGAGGTATCTTACAGGAGCAGACACGAGGCTTAAAGGATCAGTTCACCCAAAAAATGGCGACTACAAATTTGTCTGAAAACGTTGAAGAGCTCGTCAGAACTGTTTAGCGTTATACATGACGCATCATGCTAACGATTCCTCACTGTCTTGTGCTGTTATAAGGAAACGTGGCACTGCGTTAATCGCCCTGTAATCATGTGACCGTGTTTGTGACGCTGCTAGCTCGATGCTAGCTCATGATCGAGCGATTTATTTAGGATACATCACACATTTTATACGCATTTACACCCGTTTGTAATATTAAAGTGTAATGTTAGTAAACTTAATTTTTTTGCTCTAACACATAAAATACACCTGATCATCAACTGATGAGTTTAGTCTGTATATATATATATATTAATGCTCACTGCTGTTATCACCAGTCTAGAGGCACAAACTGCTCAAAAGTAAGTGCCCCCTCTCCACAGACTCACACTGAATTCTTTTTTTTCCACATACTTTATAGATTTAATGCTATTTTTCTTTCCTGCTTAGATCCTTTTTTCCTGTTCCTTTTTTTTTTTTTTTTATTATACGTAATAAATCATCATAGTGATTTTTATCACTATTAAATCTGACAATAATGGCGTAAATAATGTGGCTAAAATAACACAATGTTCCAGGTCGACAGTGAACCTGCCAGGCCTTTATCGATAACGGGACTTGCCGCCATGTCGAGTGTTACTCAGCTCATTGTAAAAACGGTGCACAAATTGTCTCAACTCCAGTATAAATTAATTACAATTTGCTTTTTCAAATAAATAGCCAAATCTACGAAGCTCACACAGAGAGCAGATGTTTGCAGGAAAGAATAAACACAAGCTAACGTCACTGATTTTTGTCATTTCTAAAGCGCTACACAGGAAATGTGTCAGCGCGATACTTACAGTACACTGAGTATTAATCTGAAGGTTTTTGGGAAACGTTTAATGATGTTTAATGATGTCATGAGATAGCGAGGGCTCAGCAGTGTGCATGTATGGCTGAATCAGAGCAGGTCACTGTACAGCGTGCAAAAACTGGTGTGTCAGATCTAGGACCAGTTCTCTATCCACATAACTGTGTTCATTCAGATATTAAAAACTGACACTGATCCCAGAGCAGTTCTCTCTTTCTGAAGCTCACGGTTCAGCGTATATAAGAAAACGATGTGTTCATGATGAACGTCAGGAGGCCGAGACGCCTTCAAGGATTTAAATGATTAAAGTAAATTCAGCTCCTGGGAGGTGAGAACAGCTCTCTCTGCCTCTCTGTTTGTGCGGCCTGCTGTTTGTTCTCCTTTTCACGCTCTTTAGAAATCATTTTTCCTCCCCGAGTCCCGTCACCCAAAAGGAATGAGCTCTGAATTCATGACACCTTCCCTGTTTAGACTTGCAGTGGTTCCACAAACTTTGTGTGTAAGTGAGCAAAGCATCACCCTCGCACCGCTCTGTGAGGGCAGAAAGCCAGCAGCTGGGCAAAAAAAATCACCCTCTGTTTAAATAAATCTCATTTTACATGAACTCCAGCCAGGCAGGGACACTGAGCCAGATATACAGACATACAAATGATAAAAATGTCCCTGATGTATAGACTTGCAGTAATTTTCTTGGGTTCATGATTTAAAGGGGGATGTGTCTGTTATATAAGTAATAAACACTGTGTGTGTGTGTGTGTGTGTGTGTGTGTGTGATGAAGCAGAGTTACTGCTCTAACCCTGAAGCTGATTATTTCCCTATAACAGCATGTCCCCTAGTGTTTTATTCCTCTTTAGAATTTACCAACAATTACAATCTTTATTTCTGAAAGAATGACACGTCATAGCTTTTATCCGTTTATAGTTATATTTAATGTTGTAGAACATCCATGAAACAAGTTCTCACTTCCGTTACAGCAGCTACAACGAGTGTGTCGTTCAGAATTTTTTAAAAGAAGTTAATAAGAAAAAAAAATAAAAACGCAGCTTGTTGCGCATGTTGCTGAGAAACCGCAAAGAAGCGTAAACTCCTCTGTCCTGAAGACGTCGGAAAACTTAAAGATAGAGCTTCACCTCTGACTGTTACAAAGCGCTGACACTGGAGACTCCTTCCATCAGTGTCAAATAATATTTTTTACCTCATAACATCATCTATGAGATGCACACGCTTATGTTTTTGATGGACGGCTGTCAGAACCATCTTCCACAGAGTAAACTCGCACATGCTCGCCAGAAAGCAGAGGTTAGGGCCGTAAAGCCCACAGCGACGTGCAGAGACGCCCCTGACCGAGGGAAAAGTGTGTGAGAGTGAACATGCTGCTCGTCACCCTGACACGCTTTACGTGCTTCGAGCTCCTGTGGTTTACTTGTGAAATGCTCTGGTTTTCTGAGAAACAGTGACACTGACGACATTTGAATGGTGAAAATGTAGAAGAAACACGTCCTCATAAAGGCCCGTGAGACTGAAGAGCGGAGCCCATCCTCCGGCGGTCAACACCAGCGAGGGAAGCGGCAGCTACGTGTTACACTTGCAGTTGAATTGAGCACTGAACCCAAACACATCTCAGCCTCTGTGCTGCTTTGTTTAACGAGCTCTCGGTAGCCAGCCGTCATCAGGTGCTGCTGAAGAGCCCTGTTTCCGCTGCTGCTTTCAGCCCGGCTCAATACCTGTGGACAGCTCGCTCACTGGACCCTGTTAACCTGACAGCCAGGTGGGCTTTATTACCAGCCACAGGAAATGCTTGGCCTAACTACGATGAAGAGGCTCCTCTTTAACTGGCAGAGGAAAAAAGCTTACGACTTTCTCCTCTGTGGCTCGCGCTCTTCTAGCTGATGTTAATGATCTGTGAAATCAAATCACAACAATCTCATTAGTCAATCATGTAATAAGTGTAGACGTTACCCCTACAATCTGTCACACGTGTGTGTGTGTGTGTGTGTGTGTGTGTGTGTGTGTGTGTGTGATTATTAGGACCAGGTGACATTATTTATCTTCATTCTTGAAAGTTAAATCACTGAGATTTTTATGAACCTTTTCACTTCTGCTTTGTGTGTTCATTTACTAAGAGTGCTCTGTTGCACAATAGCTGTTTACCTGATTACCGGTTTAGCTCTTTACCTGTTTACCTGTTTACCTGTAAAAAAAAAAAAAACATATTAAAGGCTGCTGGTGAGTGTGACCATCTGAGACTTTTTGTTTTTTTTAAAAAGTAAAGTTTCATCACGACACATCGCTGCATTTTACCTCGTCAGAAAAAAAACACCAAACGACAACTGCGGTAAAAAAGTCGATGAAACTGTTATTAATATTATTTACAGTCTGTGAAATAACTGACGTTATTTACACACATCGTATATTAGGACTATTTGGTTGAATTTTAACATTCAACCGTTAGCTATTTATCTGAGGAGAATTAGCTAACGGCTACACGGAATCTAAACAGTGTGGTGATGGAAGCTAAATATTAACACGACGCGATCAGTGATTCATTCATTACCTTAAAACTGTACTGTAAAGTGATTATGTACACAATAATTGGCTAAAAAATCCTCTCAGAAAATTCATTAGCTCGTCTTACAGCTAGCTGCTTAGTGCTAAGTGGAGTAACGGTCACCATGGTAACGATCAGCTGGCATTGTATGTATTATCACTATAACGTGTTAGTATTTAAACTTGTACATAAAAACATTGATCCTAACTTTTGATCTATTTTTCATACCTACATTTTTTAAGGCTTGAGTATAAATAATATCTGATACTTTACTATCTTTTCTTGTTTCCTATTTTATGAAATTAAAAATCAACACACGTTAACGAAATCATCCCTGTACGCTGACTATCCTTCCTGCCGAAAGCTCACCGCTAACGAGCGCCGTAATGCGTAAACTCTCAGAGTGTGTGTGATGTAAAAGCTGCACAGTTACACATGATGTGCATTCGGGGTGTGAATATATATCCGTGTGTGTATTCGGAGGCACAGTGGACATGCAGGATCTGAGGTGTTTCCACACATTTATTATATTGGTGATTTGGTGATTTGTGACTGAGGTGTGTATCCACAGGACTTGAAAAGACCGTCTGCATTCACGTGTCCTTAACGTCGTCCGTCAGAGATCAGCGCTCATCCAGACAAATCAGTAAATAATCCGAGACAGAAGCTGTGCGAGTGTTTGATACGTGATGGATTAAAGTCAGAGTGTTGGGAATAAACGCATCCGTTCGCTCGTCTTGTGAAAACGAGCGGCGCCTTTCATTAGCTCACAATGTAAGGCTGCGGCTTGGATCGAACCGTCTGTCGCTATAGTAACCGTCAGCGGCGAGTGATTGTGCAAGGTGAGGTGAAGGAGTTCTTCGTGGTTTTTTTTTTCTTCCCCGAGCTGTCGAAGGCAGACGGGATCGATGAAGAGGCCGAGGTGATGAGGATCGGTGCTGGATCCCGCTCGCTCCCGATCCATGCTCAGCATTTGTCCTGAGTCATTACCCATAATTCCACCAGCACAGGAAGAGAGAGGGTCGGTGCGATTTGCGGCTGCGTTTTATTATCTCTATGAGATTTGTATTGATTGTGTGAAGCGTCTCGTCAGCTGATTAAAAATGAGCTGGCGGATGTTAGATTCCTGCAGAAACACGGCTGAGCAGAAGTTATTAAAAACGTAAGAAATAATGAGTGAGATTTAGACGGATTGAGTGGCAAGCGAAATGCTTTTACTGTTAACTCCACCCCTTTACATGTCTTTATAAGGTAAAGTCACATGCTGAGTTCAGCATCACGCTCTGGTTCGGGGTTCAATGCCATTTCCAGATTAAAAATCTGGATTAACGACCGGACAAGATGTTGTGTCTCTGGAATCAAGTTTGTTTGTGTTTTGGAAATGAAGTTTAGTCTGACAGCATGCAGTGTGCAGTGATGTCATAAGACAATGTGCAGTGATGTCATAAGACAATGTGCAGTGATGTCATAAGACAGCATGCAGTATGTAGTGATGTCATAAGACAATGTGCAGTGATGTCATAAGACGGTGTGCAGTGATGTGACAGAAGGAAATGTAAGAGATGATAACAAGAAATTAAACACACACTTACCCAGTTACTACACACACTCTTAGAAAATACAGGTTTTCAGGGGTTCCTGGGATAAATAATGGCTCTAATAAATGGTTCAGTTTGGAATCCCTTCTGATAGGAAAGACTTTGTTGTAGGGTTCCAAACAGAACTTTTAAGGGTTCCCCCAGCGAGAAGATTGAAGAACCTTTAACGGTTCCCCCAGCGAGACGAGTGAAGAACCTTTAACGGTTCCCCCAGCGAGAAGATTGAAGAACCTTTAACGGTTCCCCCAGCGAGACGAGTGAAGAACCTTTAACGGTTCCCCCAGCGAGACGAGTGAAGAACCTTTAA
>CM074994.1:794142-812739 GCA_037576825.1 Pangasius krempfi | reverse complement strand
CCTTTAACGGTTCCCCCAGCGAGACGAGTGAAGAACCTTTAACGGTTCCCCCAGCGAGACGAGTGAAGAACCTTTAAGGGTTCCCCCAGCGAGACGAGTGAAGAACCTTTAACGGTTCCCCCAGCGAGACGAGTGAAGAACCTTTAACGGTTCCCCCAGTGAGATGAGTGAAGAACCTTTAACGGTTCCCCCAGCGAGACGAGTGAAGAACCTTTAACGGTTCCCCCAGCGAGACGAGGGTAGAACCTTTAAGTTTTGTGAATGCTTTAAGAGTGTACAGTATATTGCTGCACTCAGTGCGTTTTGTTCGTTGTTCGTTGTTTCGTGTTCTGCGTGTGTAGTTTCTTTGCTTGTTTGTTGGAGAAAATGGGCCAGAAATCTCCTGAGCTCTGCAGATTAAAACATTGTTTTCAGTCTAATTGCAAGAAACGAGGAAAGCAGATTAGAGGCGAGGCAGGAATGCCAGAAATTCACCCGTGTCAGGGTAAAGCTGCTGCGTTAAGCTGCTGTGGCCTGATGCTTGTCCTGCTTAACATTGCTTAATTGTTGAAGTTCAGTAGATGGTGTTCAGCACCGCCGCTAGTCACAAAGCCAACGATAGCATCCAGACGTACCGATAATATCCGCTACTGTCACTGTGCGTTATAGCTGCCATTAAATACTTACTGTTACAAAGCACTGACACTGGAGACTCCTTCCACTAATGTTAAAAAAGTCTCCTTAAAGAATGGATGATTTTTATTATGATGGTTATTATTAGTGGAGCTTCTGCTGTCCCTGTGAACAAGGACGTTTCTGTTACTATAGAAACGACAAAATATTAGAGCAACCTGCGCTACTGTCAGAGCTGCTGCTTTAGAAAATTAATCAGCACCTTCTGACCAATCAGAGTCCAGGATTCAGCAGCGCTGTGGTGTAACTGTACAGCACATATTGTGTCGAGCGAGAATCAAGCAGCACTAATTCGTCACGTTAGCCGCTTTACGTGAAGTGTTTTCATTGTGGTTACTCAGAAAGTAGTGTTCTTGTAATTCACGCCGACACGGTGAGAGTTTTTCGGGTTTCCTGGTTCGTGGTTAAAGTGGTGTTAATGGTGATGAGGTACCGTGCCTGTGAGCGCTCGTCCTCGCCGCGGTTGTTTCATTTGAACACGTTATTCAAACAATTAGCAATGCTGTGTGTGAAGTCTGACTAATAGTTTGTAATGTTTACACAATGTGTCTCGGCTTGTTAGGAAGAAAAACGAGGACTCTCGGCACTGAAGCACGTTACAAAGGAGAATTGTAGGAGTAAAATCCTTCAAATTCACAAAGCTACTTAAAGTGTGATTAAAGTTGTTTCAGCGTGACGTGTCCGAGCGAGAAAACAGCTCCTGCTTGTGATGATGACGCTGACCGCTTCCAGCTTCATCGGGAAGTCATATTCTACCAGATTAACGATTTCTTCACTGTCTTCAGTAGAACCTTAGTATATTTTATCGACAAATTAAGCATCGCCATGTTACAGAAAATGACTTCAGCATGCCGTTCTGCCTCTGTGTCCTGTTCAGCCTGAGACTCCACCTTTTACATTTTCTTTTTTTCCTCATCAGGAATTTCAGGTCAGTAAAGTAAGCGAAGTGAAAGGGAGCGCGGCCCTGAACGACGTCCTCGAGCTGCGTGACGGCTCCAAGCCGATTTTAAGGGAAATGTGTACAGGAATTAGCGCTAATGCTTGCTTACTGATCGCTAATAAGATTTATTTCGATTTCATAATCTTTTTCTTTTTTTCCCCCCCGTACATGTTTCCACAGAGCAGGAGAAAAATGCCTTAAACTGCACAACCTTTCACCCTGAACACGTCTCTGGCAGATTAAGCAAATCGGGTAAAATTAGACGAAAAAGCTACGAGCAGCGAGGACGGGGTCCAAGCACTGGATTACAGTATGTGAACTTGTGGTAAGAATTCAGATGTAGTGCAAAATCTGATTAAAAAAAAAATGGCACTTTGGACTTAAAATACAAACACTGTGATTTTGTATGTGTGCAACTACTGACTGTAGTTTTGCATAAAGTATTTCCCCCCCCTTTTTCCCTGCCTAGTAACTGATGTGGACGACCGATGGACCTCCACTATATCAGAAACTGACCCTGATGACGGATAAACGACAATTAACACACACTGTGCAAATTTCTGTGCATAAACTGCACAGTACAAGGGTCTTGGTATGTCTTTTTGATACAACTTCAATACAAAACAGCCTCTTTACAACTGTATGCTTTATTCTTGCAACAACAACAAAAAAAAGATCAGCATGCAGTACGAGTTGAATCTGAAATCATAAATCTGATCTTTTTGCCGTATTTTTCGCTCATGATCTCGGCTTGGGATCTAATCGATTAGTACAAAGATAATAATCTTTTGCTAATGTGCCTCTTTGACTACGTCACTGGTGTTGTGGGTGGGGCAAAACAATCATTTAGTTTTATGATGCGTACGAGGATGAGACGCTTACAAACCTTGACCTTGGTGTTTTTAATCATGTAAATTTTTCCTGTTTTAGTTTTTAAGATTGTTTAAGATTACACGGAGTTGCTGCTAGTAACTAGTGCAGTTTCTTTGATTCAGTGGTGATAAAAAAACGCTCCCTGTTTATACACAACGTTCAAAACAACACACTTTATCTCCATGTGATGACCAGAACGAGCCGTGAAACGAGCCAGTCCTGTCGCAAAGCAGCAAATAGTTCCCTACTAATACAAAATTATCCAGAATCTGTCCGTGAATGTTGTTTGAGCAGCAGCTCACGACTGCACGAAACCGATGTATCGCTCACTTTCATGACATTATATAATCAATCGGTGCATTTCTGATTAGGTTTGAAACGTGTGAAACGTTTCTCCCTTCGTTAAGGAGCCGAATAGCTGGATCATTTTCCAATTCGAGTTAACGTTACGTAACAGGGTACAGCTGATAAACTGTAACACAAACTGAATATTAATGAACTTTATTTTATGAGTTTGCTTTATGAATATTTATGAGCAGTGGGCGGTGCCAGTGAAAATGGGATGTGAGTTGGAGTCACAAAGCTCACTCTATTTATGTAACATTATAAATGTATTAAAATATATGAGTTTGTTTTTCAGAGGAATGTCCGAAAAAAAGGAATAAAAGTAAAGCATAAGGAATTTTAATGTCTAAAATGTTTAATATAAATTGTATAAATGATCAGTCACTGATAATAAACAGAAGCGTCGTTCTTTTTCAGTCCGCTAAATAAACGAACAAGTCTCTGCTCTGCTTTCACTGCTCTCGGCCGTCCTGATTGATTTTGAGCAGTGTTTGTTCTGTGCACACACACACACACACACACACACACATTTGGAAGAGTGGTCCCAAGCAGTGGGCATTTGTGGCAGTAAAATATGAATCAGCGCTGTGCGGTCAATAAGTTGTCAGGTGCTAATAAGTGGCGTCGTATTTTCGTGATATGCGGAGCGCTCCATCATTCTGAGTGCTCGGAGATTTATCGAAAATCCATCGCCACGGCGACTGGAGCGTGAGGTAATGCAGCACTTAGTAAATGAAGTAAAAAACCCAAAGTCTTCTATTGAAATATTATTATTTGAATTGAATTCCCAAAACTCCTTCAATCCAAACTTTGTTATCAGAATTCATGAATCCGAACGCAAATATGGCTTTTTTTTCTGTCCTCTGATTTATTTCGTCTCCGTCGAGATGAGCGCTGACGTTATTTACAGTCCATTAGTGTCAGGTGTCCTCTCAGATGGCACCGAAGTTCTCACATCAGCCTGCCGGTGCTGTTATTACGCTGCTGAAGGCGAGACATCAACACAGCTCATTACACAACAATCGTCTGTCTGTCACTGAAGCAGGAGTTTCTCCTAAAATTGATGCGGCTCTGTCCTCAAGTCCTCAAGGAGACACGAGGAAAGTCCCACTGATTAATTTTATCACTGTGAGAAATATTTAAGTTTTTATGGCTTTGGATAATTAAAGACAATAACACTGTCTTTCCATCTCGTTTAACTCGTTCCATCACTCATCTCAAGTGGCTCATAACACGCTCGTGAACCCGGTCAGGGTCACGTGGCTGCGGGTCACTTTGTGCTGGAGAAGTGTTTCAGAGAAGAAGAAAAAAAGAAATACCACTTTCTCTAATATTTAAAGGTCGATCATAAATGAAATGCAGACGTGTAGTCAATCAGCCATGACATGCAGAGTGTCTGGAGTTTGTTTAAAAGTAAAAGAAGTTTACAGTTTACAGAGGTGCCAATATTTATGGTTTAGTGGTAGCATTTCCGATTGTTGACCCGTTGCTACGGCGATACTGGAGAAAAAAAACGATACTTTTCTGCTTTGCATTTAGACTGAATGAGAATAAAAAGGAAGCACCTGGTAAAAGAAAGCCGAGTCACTGAAGGGGAAAGGACCAGTATAAAAAAACAAGAAATAAAAAAACAAGAAGGTGGAACTGGACTATAGTTTGTAAAAACAAAAAAATTGAGGGTTAGGATGCTGGTCATTAGTCAGCGTCTCACTGGACTTTTGCCTCGCAGTTTTCTTACTGCTGCTTGACGAACGTTAGCTGAAGACACGAACTAGACGAAAAATCGGCTTTACAAACGTGAACATTATTCTCATCTAAATCATTTCTAACGTACAGCTCCGCCTTCAGACTTTAAGCCACGACCCCCTGTATGAGTCTGATGCTGGTCCCGATTAAGGGATGAGTTACACATGTTAACTGACAGCTGTGAGCTTCCATTATATATTAGCAGTACTTACTGCAGTACTTAGAGCAAGGTTTAGGAACTAGCTTGGATTATCGCTGGCATTTTGCAGTGAAGTGTGAGATTGTGTACGTTTCATTTTTGCCTCGCAGCATATCTCACGGTTAACGATACAAATCCTCGTGCCACATCGTCATGGCGAAATGCCGTCCCACCCTGCGCATCCTCATGAATCAGGATTAAGGTGCAAATCTTTGCACTCAGGTTATTATAACTCATTTACAGGCCCGGGATTAGCGTCGACAAGAAGCTCCTGGCATGAGTGATCCGCACCGCGCTTCTCACACTGAAGGCAGACGAAGGCTCGTCCCGTCGCTGGGAAAAGGCCTGCAGCTCTACACACCGAGGATAAAAGGAAAGTGATGGAAAGAAGTTGGGGATTAGGTGAGGATCTGTGTAGATGTGTCATCTGTCATCACCAGGTTTGCTTTTGTCTCGTCGGAGAGAGGGGGTGGATCTGCCGTGTAGGACGTGCACTTAGGACGTCTCGTCTTTAAGGCTTCAGCAGATGCAGCTCAGGCGTTGTTTACTGAGCACCGAGGGCTGATTAAAGCTTCCCGCCTCGGGGCGAGACGGCATGAGCCAGAGATCTTCACTTTCACCACGTCCTGCACTCACATTCATCACCAGACTCAACAATAATAATAATCATAATAATAATAATAATAATAATAATCAACAGGACATGGTGGCTAGTTGCTTTGTTTTCCTAAAGTTTTTGGCTTTCAGATGACGATGACCTTTCAGTGCAGATCTAAAATGGATGGAGCGCTATATAAGCTTTCCCATTAAAACTCCCGACCTGAGTTTGAAGTATTCCATTAAAGATATGAGTGCTGTTTGTTTGGGGAATTAGCTAGCATGCTAGCACCCCACATGGGCATGTTGGCTGCCAAGTCTCGATTTAGGACTGAATCACATTTATGAAGATTTAATTAATAGCCACAGATAGAATGTGTGGTTTATAAATGCACACTAAAAGTGGAGGATTTATTCTTCGTCGCCCCTGTTCCAGTTCCGGCTTGATCTCGGCTAGTTCTTCATGGAGACACGAGCTGTCTGTGGCTCAACGCTGAAACGACTGAACAAACATTAGCATGTTAGCATGTTAGCTTGTTAGCTGGGTCACCATAGTGTTGAATCACAATTTAGTAATTCAAATCTGAAGTTGATACACTTGTGTAATTACATGATAACATGATGTATATGTTATCCAGATTTCCCACTGGGGGATCAATAAAGTCCATCCATTCATCCATCCATTCATCCATCCGTTCACCCATCTATCCATCCATCCATCTATCTATCTATCTATCTATCTATCTATCTATCTATCTACTACAGTAGTCCATCTGTAACACTGCAGCGTCTTCAGTAGTTCCATTGCAGCTGTGTCTATTTTATTACAGACTTTAATATAAACCACATCTGCTTTGTGTTTCTGCTTTGCTCTGCATCTTTTTAATTCCCATGTGTCGTTTATTCTTCCACTGATCCTCCCATTATTATCTTTTCACACCAGATACAGCAGTGTGCAAAGAAAAACGACATTCTCTAAAGCAAAGAAAATTAACATAAATGTTTCTATATGAGTTGATTTTAAAAGTGTATTATCTTTATATTGTTATTAATGACAGAATGATATCTGCTGCATTCTGTCACTTTTTTCCCAAACGCACCGCGAGTTCCCCACGTCGGCACACGTCTCGCACGTCACACGTGGAGTCTGGTGATAATATCAAATCGCCAACCAGATTCCCTGAATCATAACAGCGTCATTCATTAAGACCTAATAACTGACTTAAACTTAGTGATAATTTTAATTTATGAGTGACAGAATTTAACGTTTTAGTATTTCCTGCTTTTACAATCTCATGAAAGCTCCATTAATGCTCCAAAAACACTCAAGCACACAGAGAAGTAATGGGAAATGTGAAAAAACCTTTTCAGATCACCTTTTCTTTAGGAGTTATTCCATAAAGTTATTCATGTAATGTCTATTTTTATTGCTATTTTTCTTTATTTCTTCATTTCAGAATTTCTAATGCACGAGCGGTGCTAAATTCTTTATTATTCTAGACTTTGGTAATAAAGTTTTGGCCGGCCGTGTTGAACTGCGCCTACGGTTCCGCAGTGCGTATTGATTTAGCTTTTATAATAAATTCACCTCTCAGAAACGAGCGTTAATAGATTTTGAAACAAGCATTAATAGCGAATAGAACATTTACGATCGGGGTGTTTTATGTGCGTGCAGAAAAATCAATAGACGTGATAGAAGTTCTCGGGGTTATCGATTATTCTGCTGTACGAGTGAATGTAGTTCAGATGTATGATTATTGGGATTTTTACAGAAACAAGTCGCTCTTTTAGGTTTTACAGAGACAGAGTGTGGGAGAGAAAGCGGCTACACATTCTTGTGTTAACCTTTAACGCGGCTCGGTCATTAGGATGCCAGTGCGCGGGTTGCTGTGGCGCTGTGTTAGAGCTCAGAGCTGTGTGTGAATGTGAAGACGCTCTCTAAACATTCAGCGGTGAGAGCAAACAAACCCCCCCTGAAACCCCACAAACCACCAGCACCACCAGCACCACCACCTCCCTCCCTCCGCTCGCCTCCTATTCAATCGAGCGCTCAATCAGGGCCTCATGGAAACCAGCGCTTATAATGAGACGCTTTTTGGTGGAAATAATGACAGAAGTACTGTAGCGTAGAAACAAATGGATCACAATCACACTTTGACTTGCTCTCATTGTGTCTGAGGTGTTTTTTGTGATTGCAAGATGGCGTCTGGAGAAGTCCCTGAGTTCTTCACCGCGTCGTCAAACTTGGCTTGCACTTTAATACCACTTTTAAACTGCATCTGTGACGCTCTTCCCGTGTTTGATTTCCCACCAGCAAGCCCCCAAGAGCACGCAAATAAAACTTAACTAGCTTTTCTCCTGTCACTGAGTTGTTTAAACTCCCACGTTTTAAATCCCATCTTCAGGCTCTCCGTTTGTCTCAGAACGAAACCCTTTCCTTAAATTTTGCATTTTTACGAGATTTGTCGCTTTGTCTAAAAAAAAAAACTGTTAACCAATCACTCGGTTCGCCCGAGATGGAATTCCTTCTCCGGTGGCTCGTCTTTCATCTGTAATACCTCTCTGTTTACCCTCTGACAAGTTAATTCACATGCATGAGAGCAGAAAGTGGAGCCTTGTGGATCTTTCCCATCGTGTTTCAAACGGCCGGCCACCGTCTCTCCTCTCCTCTCTCAAGCAGGCTTTTCACGCAGGCTTTAGGAAGCTGTTTAAGGTATTTGCTTCTCCCCCACCCCAACACCCCACCCTCCTTTTTTCCATCTATTCATCCGCAGAAGGCAAATCCTGGGAGGCAGCACTTGTTGATATGTCATAAGACGCTTTACATGAGTCATCGAGGCCCAGATGCGGCGTGCGTCTTATTTGAACAGCTGCATTTCCACTCCACACTTCGTTATCGCCGCTATTGTCGTGCTGCCATCCGCTCATTTCATCCAAAGAACAGAAAGAAAACTTTCGGATCTTGTTTGATTTTTTTTTTTTTTGTTCAAAGAGAGACTCGACATAAGGAGTTCAAACCGTGACTATGTGAGTTCAGTGTCGTAAACTACTCCGTGATTCTGATAGAACCCGTCAAAGAGCCACACATTCATTTATTTATACCTTCTATAAGTGATCAGTACAGAAGACACAGACGTTTATATCAGTACGTGTAGAGAGTGTTACGTCTCACCAATGTTTATTAGTGCATGTACAAAAACAGGGCAAGTTCAATATTTTGTATATAAATCATGAGTGTTTTTCCATTCAAAACCCATAGGGGATGCAAACTTTCATTTTCATTCGCTTCCATTCACAGAGAATAAAATCCGCACTAAGAGTCTTGCTTCTTGTTTTTGTGTTAAAAAAAAAAACATAGCACTATTTATTACTTAATCTGCGTAAGATCCAAAGAGTCCTGCTTAAAGCCCAACCGTGGTTCTCGAAGATCCAGGGATTTGACCTCACAACCTTCCAGCTACTAGCGCAGAACCCTAACCAGAACCAAGACAGAACCAGGTGACAAAGTGAAAGTTTATTATCTATGTAAGAGCGCAACACAGAGCCGTGATATCGAACTCCTCGGACCAGTGCAGGGGCTGATTGTCCTCCCCGGTCCTGTGTTTAGACCCGATTCAACCACAGGCGTGGTGTTACATCTCCCCGGGTTTAGCAGTCAGCTAAATCCCACAATGCACTGCAGTCAGCTAAATCCCACAATGCACTGCAGTCAGCTAAGCAATGTAGTCCACCGTGATGGTGCTTAAAATGAAGCATAGCTGCAATTTGTGTACATTTTTTGTTCCGATGGTGGAAATCACAACCCACTGATTAAAAAAGGCATTATATTTATTATCGAGTTGAGAAATAATATCATCTTAGACCTTAGTGTGGATAAAAAGCTCTACAGCGCTAATAAATATGCAAAACATTACTGTATACATTTAAATAATGAGCCTGATATTGAAATATTTGGAATGGAAGAGCTCAGAGGAGTTTATTTTACAGTCAAATTGACTCCAAAAAAGAGAAGCGCTGGTCTGAGGGACGTAGTGTGGACGGGATTGGGGTTATTTCAGAAGCTCACAGGGGAATGGATGACTCGTAACGGCTCCTGAAAGCGTTTCTCGAGATTTTCCTTTGTGAAGCTCTCAGCATTCTGCATCCGTTCACCTCCGTCTTGATGCTCCTCTGCCGTCGTCACTGTGGACATTAAACGTGTTCTGTGTTAATCACTGTAATGTTGCATAACATGAAAAGATTCTTGACGTGACTGAACACACACACACACACACACACACACACACACACACACTTGCTCCTGAGAAAGTGTGTATGTTTGAAGATTCAGTTAAATCTCCATGATGTGCTGTTAAAAAGAAATGTTCGTCTATTGTGTCCTGAAAGACAGTTTAATTCAAACACACACTTCATCCCACTGAAGACATTCCTCATGCAGTCAGTACCTCCGAGCTCGCTTATTAGTGGCCTCTGTGCTTTGTGGCGTCGTCTTTTCACGTCTCCTGGACGAGTCACTCTGGTCTGCAGCTATTTAACAAATGAATGGAGCATGAGCGCAAACGGACCACATCCTTTTCCTGCTCTTTCACATCCACGCTGGAGGAGACGAGAAAAAACCTCAATTAGTGTTTGTGCAGTGAGTAAACAAACATCAGACACATCAAATAGAGCATTGTGTGTGTGTGTGTGTGTGTGTGTGTGTGTGTGTGTGTGTGTGTGTGTGTGTGTGTCAGGACACTACTAATTGAGTTTTTTTTTCCCGTTTACAAACTCTGAACTTTTTTTTACGAGTATGTGAGTGTTGCTAAAGCAACAGGTAACTGACATCTAAAGAAAACACACCTTCCACAGGTAAGTGCTGTCTCTCTCTCTCTCTCTCTCTCTCTCTCTCTCACACACACACACACACACACACACACACACACACACCTTGTTGTGACGGCCGAGAGAGGAACACATCTGACTTTCCCAGGAAATTCAAAGTAATACACTGTCATAAATCAATAAAAAGAGTTTCAGTCTTTTAATAAATGAATTATTTAATATACTTTCACTGTCTTTTATTTGCCAAGGACCAGAGCTTAAATTCTGGATTGTGATTGGTCAGTGTTAAAGGTGCTGATTAGTTTTCTATAACAGCAGCTCTGACAGTAGCACAGATTTACAGGTTTATATCAAAGCGCTCGTTCTAATACGTTATTGTTTCTATAGTAACGGCCCATTCACAGGGACGTGTACAGCAGATGCACCACTGATAATAAACTGATTAAAACCCATGTGTAATCATTGATACGGCGACGTTTTCCTCTTATAAAGAGATGTTTATTTAGCATCTACGGAAGGAGTCTCCAGTGTCAGCGCTTTGTAACAGTCAGAGGTAAAGCTGACTCATCTTCAGGACAGAGGAGAAATGCTGATTAAATTCTGTGATTTAGTTTCTGATCCCGCCGAGGATCGTGACATAACTGAGGAAAGTGATTAAATGTTTTCCTGAAGCTGAACAAACCGCGGCGTTTGAGAAAGTTCTCGCAGTAATACAGCCTGCGTTTAGGATTACGTCACCCGTGTGAGTGAGAGAGACGCGAGTGCTGCGTGGAGCTCCTGCCAAACGCTCGGCTTCTTCACAATACTGTTTAATTAAAGCTGTCACTAAAACGTCTGCTGTGAAGTTCACTTCTACTTCCATATCACTAAGTGCTTCTGTAACTCAGAGAGAGAGAGAGAGAGAGAGAGAGAGAGAGCGGGGGAGAGAGAGAAGGAGAGAGAGACTGGGAGAGAAAGGGTGAGAGAGAGAGACTGGGAAAGAGTGAGGGAAGGAGAGAGAGACTGGGGGAGAGATACTGAGAAAGATTGAGAGAAGGAGAGAGAGACAGAGAGAGAGATGGGGAGAAGGAGAGAAAGAGACAGAGAGAGAGAGACTGGGAAAGAGTGAGGGAAGGAGAGAGAGACTGGAAGAGAGAGACTGGGAAAGAGAGGGCGAGAGAGAGAGAGAGACTGGGAAAGAGTGAGGGAAGGAGAGAGGGACTGGAAGAGAGAGACAAAGGGAGAGAGAGAGACTAGGAAAGAGAGAGAGAAGGAGAGAGACAGAGAGAAAAAGGGAGAGAGACAGTGAGCGAGACCAAGGGAGAGAGAGAGAGAGACAAAGGGAGAGAGAGAAAGAGGGAGAGAGACACAAAGAGATTGACGGGGGGAGAGAGAAAGAGGAAGAGCGAGAGATCAATAGAATGTGCTTTTAAAGAGAGAAATTAAATACTGATATATACATGTGATGGTGTTTGGTGTTTTAGAGGAATCTCTGTTGATGATGTCATTAAAGTCCGTGTTTCTCAGAGAAACTAGAAATGTTCACACACTGCTGACCTTTCACCTTTCACCTTTCACCTGTAACTGTTATAACCATGAGACGATTACTGGATGTTGGAGAAAGGACTTCACTCAGGGGGAACCCGTAAAGAGTGTATGTAGAGTTGAATCCAATCCAATCCAATCTAATCTAATCTAATCTAATCCAATCTAATCCAATGTAGAAGCCTACAGCAAAGTGTTTATCTGATAGAAAGGGAAGTTAAGAACCGTTTTTCGAGTGTTTGTTCAAACTCCAATTTAATGCTCATTATTTTCTCCCTGACGTCTAGAACCTGTCAGGAGTTGAACGTTCATCTCTTGGTACACTTTTAGTATAAAGGGTTCTGTAAGGGTTCTTGAGATAAAAAAGGGTTCTTGTTCTGTTGAAAGGGTTCTGATCAGTTGCAGGGTTCTCCTCAGAATGTTTAAGGGACAGCTGAAGAAGCCTTTCTGGATTGTAGTAGTTTGCTGTGATGTTTGGTCTCCTACCTTAACTGTGGTGCAGATTTATGAGAAAGTCTCGCAGAACCTCCAGGACTTCGGTTCGGTTTGTCTCCGAGAAATCCAGCTCTTAAGCAGGAGAACCCAAAATGTCACGTGGTTTTAAACCATTTAAAGAAAGGATTTGTGTGGTGTGTTTTCTGTGAGTCCGTGAGCTGGAGTGGTGAGTCTCCATAACTGCTGTTACTGTAACATCTGATATCCAGTGTCTCTTAAAACTGATCAAGGCAGGAGAGCTGAGAGAAACATGTCATTCATTTTCAAAATTAAAAAAGCTAAAAGTGTGTTTTTCCTCTGAAGAGTCGGTGTTCTGTGAGTAAACCCTGTTCTGTAGGTGGGATCTGTACGTGCAGTGACATGTGAAAGCTAAGTTCGTGCAGGATCTTGTTACTTGACTAATGAGTCCATCTCTCCATCCTGAAAAAAAGACAAGGTGCTCTAAAGGGACGTCATGTAGCAAAGTGTGTGTGTGTGTGTGTGTGTGTGTGTGTTCATTTGATTGACAGAAAAGAGCAGCCGGTGTTTGCACAGCACTGTAATCGCACTGGTAGCTTCAGGATGATAGACTCATGCTAGAATCTCACACTGATCTGTATATAAACACCGGAACGTTTAGGGAAGACGCACTGATGGTCACGACCGAGAAGATCAGGAGAACTTCAGCCCTGAGGTGTGTTTATCCTGAATGCATCTCAGGTACATCTCAGCCATGTGCTTCTGACATCATCGGTTAAATCATCACGCAGTCGTTCACCTGGGAATCTCTGAGCGTTTCACTTCCTGCGTGTGTTCGTCATCACGGAACGAAAGAATCGTTCACATCGGCTTCGTTATTTTACTCAGAAGGAGGAGAAACCAAACACGGTGTTCAGGATCCGTTCTGGTTCCAAAGGGCTGATGCTGAAGTCCTGTGAAGCCCCCTGCTGGGGAGCCGAGGCGCTGACTGGGGAATAAAATAAAAATAAATAAAAATAATAACTAAATAAACAAACAAACAAAAAAAAATACATAAAAATAACCAGATAGATAGATAGATAGATAGATAGATAAAATAGTAATAATTATAATATCTGATGATAAAACATCAATATCGTGGTTAATTGTGTCACAATACATAAATATCCTGATATGTCATGGATAACATCATATCTTTTTAAAAATATATATAAATTAAAAAAATTACAAACTAATTGGAAGCATGATGTTAAAATGCTGAACATTTTACTATTTTTTTCCAGAATATTTTCCCCTCTTTTATTTATTTTTGTACATAAAAACATAATTAAACTCAGTTTTTCCACCGTTTTTTTTTTTTTTTTTTTTTTTAATTCAGCACGACTGTTTAGCTGGAAGTTTCCTGTTAAACCTCTGTATCCTGACACATATCATGCAGCGTAGAAATGTCTTTCGAGATCCGTCATCTGATATTTTTGTAAATCACCCAGAAAAAAGTTAGAAAATTACTAACTCAAGTCCTTCAGTTAAATTAAGAACTCAAAAGTGCAAGATACGACTTTTCACAGGTTCATACTGTATTACAGATATTAAGGATATTCTGTGATAATAATAATAATAATGATAATAATAATAATAATAATAATAATAATAATAATAATAAGCTTCATTTATATAACACATTTCTTTTCCTATATAATCTCAAAGTGCTTTAGAACTAGGAATTAAAATTCACATAAAAGAGATTTTTACACTTTTAGCTATTAAATGTAAAATGTGTAATCTGGATGAAGGAGGGGAAAAAAAGGCAGCCGTGTCTGGATCGATTGCTCAGACGTTGATTATTCCTCTTCCTGAGCTGTTATTTAATAACTGGTGATAAAAATAGATTTAAGGCCCGAGGGGACGTGATGTGACTTTTAAAAGGCTCGAGAGGAACTCTGAAGAACGCCGCCTGGGTCTCGGGCTGTAAGCAAACTATTCATGACTAGAGGGTTGTGAGTTCAAATCCTAAGACCTGAAAGCTCTGTGGTGTGTGTGTGTGTGTGTGTGTGTGTGTGTGTGTGTGTAGGACTCACCAGTCTGGAATCTGGAATTAAACACGAGCTGCAAACCGATACACCTCTGAGGTTTACAACATGCAGTTTATTCAGCAGCTTCCTGTAAAGATAATACAAGTGAAGCACAGAGATCCTTCTGATGTTGTTTATTTCTCTGAGGAACATCTGGGCTCAGAGCACATCTGCGTGTCTAAACATGGCGAAGTTTCAAAGTTGACTGAATCTAAGACAGCGGTGTGATCAGGATTAGTCCTCCGTTATTGGATTAGAGCTATCATGTAGAAACATTTGAGTTTAAAATCAAAATCAAGGAAATCCTTTCTTAATTTTGAAATAATATCTAATATCTTCTTCTTCTTCTAAGGTAGGAAATCCTAAATGAGTAGATATAATCAATCACAAACACACACACACACACACACACACACACACACACCTGCTAAACAACCTGAGCACAAAGTTAAGTTATGATTAATCCAACATGGCTTTATATTTGATAAATAGTCCACTGTAGTGCAGTACAGAGAGAATACGGAGCCAGTCAAGATCAGCTACTGCTGTAGAAATCAGAAAAGCATTGTTCTCGCTCACTCTGGTTGCATAAGTCAGCTTTTACAGCCTGCAGTATAAATAAATACTGTGCGTATTCGGCTCCGTTTGATGTTCCCACAGGAAGAAGAACCTCTCACTGATGATCTGCGTGTAATCACAGGAGCTCGCGGCGTTCCGAGTGTGTAATCTGTGGGTGTGGACGGAGAGAGACGTTTCACAATCCGGCATAACCAGAGCCAGATGAAGGTCGGAGAAGTAAAGCAGCACCTCTACACTAAACTCTCCTGTAATGCCTCAGACTTTTCTAAACCGTTCAAACAGCAGGCCGAGGCCTCGTGTCTAATCTCATCTTCAGCTTGTAATCGCTTTTCTGCTTCTATAAAAAAAGTCAGAACCGATACATTACTGATTACTGAGTCTGGAGCTGAAGGTAATGTTCACTCGTCCGCCAAACACAGATCAGCTACTGACACGAAATTCAGCAAACACCTCAGAATAAGGCTAGGAATCAAAGCTGACATGATAATTAAAAAAAAAGTTCATTTTATCGTAATAAATGATCAAAGACCACCACAAAATGTCCACATCTCCACAGAACCCTAAGAAAAGCTAATTGTAAGTGGTTTGTTCCACTGCTCACTAACACTGAACTTTTAGAATATACACGATATGGCTAAAAGTTTGTGCACCCCTGGCCATAACAGTCATTTGTGCTTGTTGAACGTCTCATTCCAGATTTATTCCTCCTTTCCTGTTATAATGAGCTCCACTCTTCTGCGAAGTCTTTCCACTAGATGTTGGAGCGTGGATGTGGGGATTTGTGGTCATTCAGCTACAAGAGGATTAGTGAGTTAAAGTTTACATCAACACTTGATTATCGATTAAAATCTTTTTTTTTCTCTTTCCCAGAGTAGAACATTACTTCTGCACAAATCTGAGGAATTAAAACAATCCATTTTTTTTATGTACCCAGTGTATAATGTACAAAATAATCAACATGTCAGTTCTAATCATTTACATTAACAAATAAATTAAATGGTGTTTTAAGTTAGTTCACTGTGACGGTTCTGAAAATTATGCAAGGAAATAAAGTCTTCAGTAAAGCTCTTAGCTCTTAGCATTAACATGTCATTTATTTTATCTCGTTATTGTTAAATTATAGAAGTGAGATGTTCAGGGTTTTATATACTGTACACTCTTTTCATAACAAAAATTACAAATAATTTATGCAAAATGAATATTCTATATGAGGAGGAAGTGTTCGTGTAAACTTTCCTAGTGTCTACATTTAAACTAAAACAGATGAGTGGCATCTTTTCCCCCCAAAAGCCTGGTGGTTACAGTAAAACCATGTACACTCTCTCTCTCACACACACACACACACACACTCACACACACACACACGTGGAATATATTAGTCCTGACAGTTTTTGTTATGGCGCTGATGTTGGGATGTCGAGGAGGTCTGGGGTGCAGTCGGTGTTCAGTGGGGTTGAGGTCAGGGCTCTGTGCAGGACACTCGAGTTCCTCCACTCCAACCTTCACACACCATGTCTTCATGAAGCTCGCTTTGTGCACAGGGGCGTCGTCACGCTGGAGCAGGTTTAGCTTAGTTCCAGCGAAGGAAAGCTGTAATGCTACAGCACACAGAGACGTTCTGTACGATTGTGTGCTTCTGACATTGTGGATACAGTTTGGGGAAGAAGCACATATGAGTGTGATGGTCAGGGGTGCACATACTTTTGGCCATGTAGTATACAAATAGTAATCAATAAAATAAATGCAGTAATGTCATAGTTTTGATAATACATGGTGAACATATACTCAGTAAAATGATAATAAAACACAAACCAAATGCACAAATGTCCAAAAATAAATCCTAAGAAAGCTTTAATCTGTATACAATCTATCTTTACATAAATATTACTTTTAAACCAGAGAAATATTCTTTTTTAAAATGATCAAAATGTCCACAGCTCCCTATTTAAAAGTTATTTTGGTTTGTTCCACTTCACTAACAATAAACTTTCCAGATAAATAAAGTGTAATCAATTTTTTTTTAAAAAATGTATAGTTTTGATATTATATGATGAACAAGACGAATCTGTACAGAAAGGAACGTTTCCGCACTGAGCCCCGCCCCCTTTTTCCTAGACAGGATGTGACGCCACGTACTTGCAGGTTATCAGCAGCATTTCCGGTGAATGCGTCAAACCAAGCTACTGTTTATCTTTGAAAAAAAAAACGCTGTTTAAGGATAATTCCGTTTAGCAGTGGTGAAGAGTTAAAGCTCCTGCCGCTGAAAAACAAACAGGTACGTGCTTATTTCTGTGTGTGGATTTTAACTCGATAGCCATTTTGTTTTTTTTTCTGTATTTCTGTCAGGGTGCCTTACATACTCGAGCTACGTGCAGTGAACGTTTAGTAAACTGCCCCGTTTTTTCTGTCAGGCGTTATTCTTTTCCTACCTGTATTCCGGCAATTTCCGCGTCTTGCCCTGGGATTGGGTGGTAGCTCGATTCTGATTGGACGCCCCATCGGTGTAAGAGGAACTAGCCAATCATAGGAGAGGGGCGGGGCTTCCGGAATAGCGCTGGGATAAAATAATACCGCGTCAAACCGGAGATATAATGGCATCTTACCTAATTCGGATTGTGAATCATAATAGACAAACAAATAGGTTCAGTTTATCTATAATGAATATTTCTGAAACAGAAAAACAGGATGATATTCCAGATGGCGTAATTGTAGAAATAAATCGAGTAGCCGAGGTGTCTGTGCTTTGCTAGCTTGTTATGCTAATTTTCTCCGATGGGAGTTTCCATTATTATGTGTCTGAGTCGCATAAACACTCCTAAAACACTCAATACGCTGCATTTTCATATTATTAAACAATATTAACCAGTCTAAATATTACTATAGAACTACCCTGAAATAAAGCATGTAATGGAAAACGCTAGAATCTTCTGGAAAAGTGTGTTGACGGAGAGGAGACGAGAGATTGTGGTTAAGAAAATCATACCGTGATACTTAAAGATGTTTTCACGGTTCACGATATGTTTAACGGTGTTTTCGTTCAGGGATAAAGTCACAAACCTGTATGATTTTAGATTTTTCTTTAAAAAGAGTGGGGGAAAAAAAAAGAAGTGTTTAGTTTAAAAAAACAAAAAACATTTTGAAGTGTGACGTGATGTATTATTATTATCGCTCACTTTTCAGTTCTACGATACGATTTATACGGACGTAATCAGGTTCTTCTGGAGGTGTTAATCGTTAGTAATGTTCGGACGGGATTAGTTTTCCGCTGCGTGATGTAGCTGGAGTAATTCTGATTGAATCAGGTTAATACACATTTATTTGTTTATTGAAAGTGCTTGTTAATTAAAGGGGGCGTGGCCTCAGCTTGATCATCAGCAGGTCACATGACCATAGCAGGTCAGCAGCGTGTGCTGGGAACTCAGTAAAACCCCCGGAAGCGTCGCTAGACTTTATTCCTAGATTTAGATTTTATTCTTCTGCGTTTTAAACGTTCGGGTTTCAGCGCGAGACGAGAGAAAAGAGAAGCGAGTGAAAAGAAAAAGCGCAGAACCTCTTTACCTTAAAGATCAGGATAAAACACGATCTTTACCCACATGTCGGCTCAGACGGGGTTTCTGTGAACCTGGAGTTGTTTCTCCTGCTCGGTTTATAGAAGAGAAAATACAGAGTAACGTGTCTGTGATAAACGACTGACACGACGGATTCAGACTAAAATCCCAGAGACACTCCGGGATTAATCCCGACACACACCTCCACGTGGAGCACTAATCCCG
>CM074994.1:763205-774708 GCA_037576825.1 Pangasius krempfi | reverse complement strand
AAACCTGCGCTACTGTCAGAGCTGCTGTTATAGAGAACTAATCAACACCTTCTGACCAATCAGAGTGCAGGATTCAGCAGCGGTGTGGTGTGTGAATACTTATGTAGCGGTGTTTGGAACGCTCCGTCGGTGATGTTGATGATGTCACACACTCTCTCGTACGCCTGGAGCATCACCTTCACGGCTTCCGTGGCTCCCTGAGTGCACGCAAAGTGGAGAGCGGTGGATTTATCACACTGCGGAACATGGAGAGGAAAGACCCTTAAATTAAAATATCTCAAATGATTGCAAATGTATCTAAAATTTCATGTTATGAAATTACGATAAAAACAAATCTGTGATCAAAACCGAAATCTTAATCTATTGGCAGGTCATTTTTATTTCATGCATTTATTTCTAGAAAGAATGAAAATTACTTTTACGCTAGAAACTAGTTACAGATGCGGTTGTAATATTCTTAGATTTGTTTGCTCACAATCTCATAGTGAGAAATATTAGACACACTCACATTTTATTTTTTATTTTCCCTTTTTTGCAGTGTGCTGTCATTATTATGTGTCAAAAACCACATGCTCTTGTGGTCATGTCCTCTGGGAATTCTTAAAGGTTCTCTGAAGAACCCTACAACAAAGTGGTTTCTCATCCGAAAGGTTCCTGAGTAGAACCTTTCTGTGGAAGATAAGTGAGCTGAACCATCCAAAGAACCTTCAGAAAACATTTTGATAGGAGTGGATACACTGTCATGCCAAACTCATCCAAAATGGCCGCCCCATGACGTCCCAGTGTCCAGCGAGTCTGAAGTCTGAGTGACTCACGCTGCAAATCCTTCACCTGAGTTCTCTGACATAAACACACCTGACGTCACAGCAACCTTTACGTTTATGATATGAAGCCTTTATGTTGTTAAAAAGGTTTTGTACATTTAGATTTGTAACGCAATTCTGTTGCTTTCAGCCCTAAAGTGACAAGAACATTGTGTCAGATCATTTTCTATGCTTCTTCACTAATCACACAGAAATCATTCAGGTAGATCTTCATTATGTGTTTATCAGATTTAGAGACTAGTCATACAGATGTGACTTCGCTCTGGGCGTCCATGTTTTTCCTGAGCAGAAGCGCTGGAACGTGTTTAGACTCTGGAAAATTAGAGTTCCGAGTACAACGGAGTGCTGCAATAGACTTCCATTAGCCTCGCAGCTCCAGGAGAAGTGAAAATTTGCATATTTGAAGTTTGCTCTTGACTTGTCTACCTGCTGTTGGTCGATTTTGGCGCCGTGAGCGATGCAGAGCTTGATGACCTCGAGGTTTCCTCCACGTACGGCCAGGTGAAGAGGACTGCTGATGGATTTGTCCACGTAGTTTATGTGTCTCTCAATGGGCACGCCTTTCTCCTCTCCTGCATGCAGGAAAAGATTTGATCATCTTATTGATTATACTGTATATCAGCGTCGAAAGTTAAGCAGATCACACACAGACTGATGTCAGACCTTTCTGGAGAATCACCTCCATGGACCTCTTGGCTCCTGCGAAGGCGGCGGCGTGGATGGCCAAGTGACCCAGCTTGTTCTGGCAGCACAGTTTGGCGCCGTTCCTGTGCTGGATTCAGTACAATACTTCAATACTGACGGGGTTGATTACAATTTTTTTTACTTATTAAAGAATGACGTCATACTTTTTATCCATTTATTGATACATTTTATGTTGTGGAACATCCATGAAATGAATAAGTTCCTGTTCTTGTTTATGTTATAGCAGCTATACACAGTCGTTCCCTCACCAGGAACCTCTCACCTGAAGTAAAAAAAAAAAAACAGCTTGTCATATGTTACAGAGAAAAACGCAAAGAAGCGTAAACTCCTCTGTCCTGAAGATGTCGGGAAACCTAAAGTTAAGTCCTAAAACACTGACCCTGGAGACTCCTTCCATAAATGTTAAATATTCTCCTTACAAGAGGAAAACTTCAGCATATCAATGATTATGCACTTTTTTTTCTGTTTATTATTAATGGAGTGTCTGCTGTACACGTCCTGGTGAATGAGCTGTTGGTATAGAAACGATAACGTGTTAGATTTAGTTCATTAATATTAATAATACATTAATAAAAAATGAGAGCATTAAAGCTGCTGTTGTTGATGATTAGATAATCGACCTCAGAATTCAACAGCGATGTGGTATAATGAGAAATATCAGATAAATCTGACTTTATTTGAGATATGCTAAAGGATTAAATAAATATGCTGGAGATGGAAAACACTTAACAGTGATTAGAAAAGGAAATGAAGAGCATTAGCATGTTTTGAGATCGCTAATGGAAAATTGATTTTGCAGGAGTATTAAATGGCTTGAAAAAATATTACAGAATTGTGAAAACTTTCTTATCATAATTGTCTGAGATTTTATCATCGAGCATGTGATAAGTTATTACTAGAAATACTTGTGTACTTGTGGCTTTATGTTTGCAAAGCAAATGAACAAACTTTTTTAAAAATGTATTTACACCTGTCTCAGTTTACGCGTCAAAGCCACAACTTTCCTTATATGGTCAATGCTTCCTGTTTTCATTTCCCTGCTATCATGGAGCGTAAATCGTCCCACTTTTTCACCCTGAACTGTATGAAAGGTTTATGTATGAAGTTGTAGGAATCCAGAGGTTTTAGTTACCAGTATGAGAAGCGCCTCATGGTTGTCCACTGAAGCAGCCAGAGTTAAAGGTGTGTTTCCCAGATCGCCCTCCAGGTTCACGTCCGTCTCTCTCTGTGTCACGAGTTGCTGTGTAAAAAAAAAAAAAAAAAGATTTGCATGTGCATGTCCAGTATTTATTCACCACAAAATTAACTTTGGACATTTTCACTGTTTCTCCTTTAGTGTCCCTGCTCTAGCTTCCACTTCTTAGCGAACGTATTTATAGCAATACGAATAAATCGTCTCAGTTTTCATGCGTGTTTTCTGCTTGTGGTTAGCAAGGAGACTAAATCTGATCCGTCTAGTAAATTAATTTTAATTATATGTTCTTCCTATTTATCCCACAGCGCTGCTGAATTCTGAACTGTGATTGGTCAGAAGGTGTTGATTAGTTCTCTATAACAGCAGCTCTGACAGTAGCGCAGGTTTATATTAATGCGCTCGTTCTAACACGTTATCGCTTCTATGATAACAGCTCATTCAAAGGGACGTGTACAGCGGACGCTCCACTGATAATAAACACATTAAAAATTTGTTGACATGGTGAAGTTTTCTGTAAGGAGACGTTTATTATTTAACATTTATTTAACATTTATGGAAGGAGTCTCCAGTGTCAGCACATTGGCTCACGAGTATTGTTCATCCGGAGATCACGAGTTCGAATCCTGACGATGCCACCGCTAATCGAAGGCTGGGAGCCCAAGAGAGCAAAATTGGCCATGCTCTCTGGGTGGGAGGGGCATTCTCTCTCTTTCTGCTGTCAATCACAGCGACACTACAGTGACACCAGCCAATCGTGGGTGTCTGTGAGCTCATGCATGCAGAAGAGGGCAGATAGCGCTGTCCTCCGAGTGTGTTATGTCGTCCTGTGATGCTGTGCATGAGCAGCGGTTTGAAAAGATGCAGTTCACGTGTCTCGGAGGAAGGTCGGGCTAGCCCCGCCCTCCCCGGGTGGTATCTTCTGTGTGATAAGGGAGAGCTGGATGGTGGGCGGGAATTGGCCAAGATCAAATTGAGGAGAAAATGGTGGAAATAACAGTCTTATTAACTTCAAGAAAGGGGAATACAGACAGGCTGGTGAGGGAACGACTGTTTATAGCTGCTATAACGTAAGTGAGAACAGGAAGTGACTTCTTTCAAGGATGTTCCACAACATTAAATGTAACTACAAACAGATAAAAAGTATGACGTGTTTGATATCACTGGTACCTCCACTATGTGGTTGTGTCGGAGGCTGACGGCGAGGTGCAGTGGTGAGAGAGACGCTTTGTTCAGGATGTTGGGATTCGCGCCGAGACTCAGCAGAGCCAAACAGCTTCCGCTCTGATCCTGCTGAACGGCCCAGTGCAGAGGAGTGTTTCCTTCATCATCCACAATGTCCAGCTCTACACACACACACACACACACACACACACACAAAATAGAGTTCTCAATAATGTAGGAGAACATAGACAACCATAGATGTGTGTACCTTTTTTTCAGAGACCAAAACTAGAGAGAAATTTTAGTGCGATTTACATACAATCATTTTACATGAAGGAAAATGCCATTCATTTTCACTCTTATGCTAATAACACCTCGTTTACATCTGTATACCTGTTTCAAACTGAATGGCTGTTGAATTTCTCTCGGACCCAGAACAGTCAGAAATCCCTCAGCGTAGATGTTTTTCCGATTACGGTCCTACGCTATAGATAAGGAGTCTCCCAAAGTCATATTGCTGATGTTGTTAGAACTTCCATTCTTAGAACGTTGCCAAGATAAAGAACATGTGATGCATGTGAAGAAGTGAGTCCATGTGTTTATAAGCTCTACATTAGATTACTGTAATGCGCTTCCAGCCGGATTCTCAGCCGTATCCATCATCATTCAGTTTCTGCTACAAAAGCAATCTACATTTATGTTTTTTTTTTTTATAAAGTAGAACATTTACGTAAAAACAAACCTCCCTATATGGCCTCAAGTTTGGGGTAGTCTTCCTGCTAATACTCAGGATTCAGAAATGTCTCTTACTTAAGACACTACAGGTAGAAATAACAATATTGCTCAATCATTTTTCTCTTTTTTTTGGATAAATTGCATCCGTAACACATCGTCTCTCAAACTGCATTAGTAAAAATGTCAAAACTCAGGAGTAGTGTGTTTATTTCACTGGGTTTGTTTTTACTTAGCAACTTTGAAGAAGGCTTTAAGCTCCACCCACTTCCACATGTTTCTTTATATAAAATATCAATGTGTCATTATGTCACTTAATTAACCTTATAAACCACAGATACTAGAGTGGAAAGACTTGAAATTCTGACATTTTTTTAGCTTGGTTTAATTAACTAAAAATCTCATGAAATTTTACATGTTCATGTAAATGCATAAGTATTTAAATTTTATTATATTTAATTTTTTATAATCTTATTACTGAGGAATTTCTCAAAATGTTTAGAATTGTTGGATTTACGTTAAATTGTTGGAATTACACCAATTAATTTTGCTCTTGTTGAACAGATTTAAAAAACAGGAGCTTTTTTCTTGTTGAAAAAGATCGATGCCTCAGATCGCAATGCATTCTGGGTAATTTCTGCTCCTGATGTCTCCAGTGAACTCTTCAAGCACGAGGAAATTTTACATAAGCTAATAACTGTAGCAGCAATGCTTATTTAATGCTGAGGTTGTCATTCCCCCTGAGTGAGCTCATATCTGACCCTGAGAGCCGGCGAGCTGTATGATGAGGTTGATGACTCGGACGTGGCCTTTGGAGGCGGCGTAGTGAAGCGGGGCGGCACCGCCGTCGTCCCGCATGCTCAGGTTACTCGAGTCGCCCTCCAGTGCCGGGACGTTTCCCTCCAAAGCCCACTGCGAAAAAACAGGAATTAGCAATCAGTAGCGTGCATTAAAATGTGCGTGAAATCATTTTTAACAGAATAAAATCTGAAACCTTAAAGACGTTCATTGGCAAGTAGCCGTTTCCGTCCATGTCCATCAGACACTGGTATTCGTGAGTGAACTTCGGCTGAGACCGGGACGGACACATAGCGTCTCACCACGAACAGAAAAAATGGAGCCAGATGAGCAAAGGAACACAAATTAACATAAAAATCAACAGTACGATGTTATACACAATCATCCACGATCCAAACTCTAACTGCAGCATGAGTCTGAGGTCTGAGTGGATGATTTCTATTAAAAGACACTAGAAGTAATCAATGACGTGTAGGAAATAATAAAATGATCCTCACCGTCCCAGTGCCGTGATCAGAACGACGAATTATTTTGACAGACGATAAAATCTGTCGTATTCAAAAGTCATCAACCTTCAACAGGCTCCATTTAGCACCGATTTAAAAAAGAAAACAGCTAAAAATTACTTACTTTTACTTTCATGTTACTTTTACATTATTTTAATTTTTGTGTTACCAAATTGTATATTTTATGCTGTTATTATTTACTTAATTCTCACACACTGTTATTTGTTGCATTTTTATTATTTGCCTGTTTTTCTTTTTTTTCTGATTTTTATTTCTTTATTTCTCCATTTTCAGATCTCCAGATCTCCAAATTTACATCTCCAATTTTCAAAATATGTACATGACAAAATGTTTTGTTCTATTTTATTATTGTCCTTGCCATAGTATGTTTAGTCTGAAATACAGAACATGATTCAAAACAACTTATACACCACCCAGCTAACTCTAATAACAATTCAAAAAAGTTGCATAAAAAGGTTATAGTTTTGTTATTTTGGTATTAGTAAATTAATTACTAGCTGTAAAATATGGATGAGTTAGAAATAAAAGGCAAATAAATTGTCCCATAATTCTGTTCAGAGGATGAAATGTAAGATAATTGTCTCTCTGCAGCTTATTTATTTACAAAAAATAACGTATAATATAATATCACAAATCATAATAAAGTGATATGAAAATTAATATTTAAATATTGGGAAAATTGGTTTAACTGTAATAATAATTATCTGTGATTTAATGAGGATGGAGTTTGTCAGTGTTATCATTAAAAGCGATTGATGCACACGTCTGAAAAACTTTTAAACAATGCTTTACTGATATGTTGCCAAATCCTACATGACAGCAGCTTTGAAGATTTATTCTATAATATGCAGTTAAAAAGTTAAAAAGGCTAAATATCAGCAGGTAATAATCTTTCAAATCATGTTTGATCTTGTTATAAAATAAAATAATTTGTACCTGTGAGAGCCGCTGTTCCTGTCCGGGTGTTTAGCTCGTGAGCGGCTGGTGATCAGTGAAGAGGGTTTATATAGTGCGAGATACACACCCTGGATATCAGATTACCTTGTGTGTGTGTGTGTGTGTGTGTGAGAGAGAGAGAGAGAGAGAGAGCAGCAGGGCTGTGTGTGTTGACTCTTCCTATACACTCTTCCAACACACTCTCCTGTCTCCAGCACTAATGGGACTCGGGGTCATGCAACAGAAAGACGCACAAACACGACGGTCCGAAAGTGGAGAACAGTCACGCTGCAGCAGACGTCATGTTATGAGGGTTTATGGATGAAGTAATGCAATTGTGAATCCTCCTCATTTGCTTTAATTATATTTGATTTGTTTTATGCTCGTTGTTCTTGCAGCTAACCGAATAATCCAGGCATTATGTCTGAGACGTGTGAAGATCCGTCATGCATCTTCTCTTTCATCTGAGCAGCATTCGGTCATCGCTGTAATTCATTAGAGTGAGGAGATGGCTTCCTGTTGAGAGTTAGACCAAAAAAAAAATCTCCAGTGTGTCCTGGTAATCAACCGGACGATGCATCACGATATTTAACGTGCATTATATTATGATTATGGCGACTTCACATTCCCACCACTGCTTATTCAGTGATCTGAGATTGGATGCCTGCTCTGTGATGATCTATAATTAGCTATATGTTAGCTTTTCTTCTCCATGAAGTACAAATCTCATTTTAACTGATCATTCTTGAAGTGTTAACTTAATTTCAGAGAAGCTTTACTTGTCTTCTGCCTCTTGAAGCTTTCTGATTTGGCGTCTGTAAAGCTGTTGACTGTAAAACTTTACTCCGGTACGCCTGCTCATTCATCCAATCAGCACAATCCATAAAATCATACAGACACAGGTCAAGAGCTTCAGTTAATGTTTAATTCAAATATCAGAAAGAGCTGATCTGCTGGGATTTTCACACACAACATCTACTGAGCGTCAGTTCTCCAGACAGAAACCCCGTGTTGATGAGAGAGATCAGAGGAAGGCTACGGTGACTTTAATAACCACTTTTTACGCCCGTGTTGAGCAGAAAAGCAGCACAACACATGTGCGTTGAACCTTGGGGCAGATGAGCTACAACAGCAGAAGACCACATCAGGTTCCGCTCCTTTCAGCCAAGAACAGAAACCCGAGGCTACAGTGAGCACAAAGTGGACAGAGAAAGCTTTGTGCTCAAAAAAGGCCAGGTGAATGAGCAGGTGTACATGTGTTCCTAATAAAGTGGACAGTGACTTGGGCTTTTAACAGCGTTAAACTTTTTTTTTTGCCTCTAATAGATAAGGATGTCCCACAGGGATCCGTTACAGGCCGTATTCTCGTTTTCTGGTAAAACAGCGTGTCCCAAAAGTGTCCATACAGACGGGAAATTAACACTTTAAAGCAAAATGTCTTCCAAAATTTTTCATACTTTGTTTATGTTTTTTTTTTTCCCAGATAGCCTTTAAGAATGCCTTTGAGAATGGCATGTCTCAAGGTTGGGATGGACATGTATAACATGTGACCTGTATAACACCAGAACACGAATCGATCATGAGTGGAGAGAGACGACTCTGTGTGTGTTTACAAAGAAATGACAATCATGTTGAGGGTGATTTGTAAATAAAGTGACATTTTGCTAAAAAGTGTTAATTCCCCGTGTGTGTGGAGACGTTTGGGACATGCTTCATATTGATGCAGTCATCTCATCCCTTTTAAACTCCTGGTCTGTAATTTGCTGTGTATTAGCTTGGGCTGCCAATCCAAAAAATGTAAAATTTTGTTAAAAATTATGGATTTTGGCTATTCCTACATGACCCATGTTACAGTGCAGCTGTTTAAGACGTGCGTCTGCACCACGCTGCGTTAGGGTTTACACACGGATGATTCTGGAGGCTGTAAAAGCAACACATAAGCCTTTTCTAAAGGGATGTTGAAGGATCACTTTCTCCGTTATTTCTAGTCATACGCGACAGGAGCTTTGGACGTTTAACAGGTGTCCGTCAGGGACCAGAACCAGCAGGCTCAGGACCAGCTTCTTCCCTACAACCATTACCCTGCTGCTGAACTCTACACTACACCGTTACGCCACTGGTGTTTTACTGCCTGCCATCATCCTGCAGCTCGATTCTACACTGTACGTTCTGTATCATCTCTATATCATTGTAGATTCATAGCATATATCCTATTGTCTTAATGTACACTGTATATTATCCATGGATGATCAGGGTACTGTTGTATATACAATGCACACATCTCTTACATATACAGTCAGGTCCGGAAGTATTTGGACAGTGACAGCGTTTGTGTGATGTTGCCTTTATACACCAACAATCAAGATATAAAGAAATAAAACAATTAAGATGTGATGGAAGTGCAGACTTTCAGCTTTATTTTAAAAGGTTCGACAAAAATATGGCATTTACCCTTTACAGCCATTTTCAGCAAAGTGCTTCCATTTTCAGGGGCTCAAAGGTATTTGGACAATTGACTGACAAGAAAATTATTTGACCAGGTGCGGCCCGTTCCCTCGTCAATTAACTTCTTGTCAGTCAATTGTTCAAATACCTGAACTTCCATCACATCTTGATTGTTTTATTTCAAATCCATTGTGGTGGTGTATGAAGGCAAAATCACAAAAACTCCAGCATTGTCCAAATACTTCTGGACCTGACTGTATTTATGACTAATATTTGCATATATTATATAATTTTTTTTTTATACCTTTTAGAATTTTTTTCTATTATAACATAGTGTAATTTACCATTCATACTGTTATCTACTCAATAGCCAGTTCACATATTCACTACCTATAGCCTTGTTATTTATTTATTTACTGTATATATATATATATATATATATATATATATATATATATATTCAACCTGCACTTTATTAACTTGCACAATGCTACTATTTGGACTTCTGGAAATAGTCTATTTACACTATTTATGTGTTATAGGTTCGGTTCTATTAATGAACACTGCACCACCTGAATCCTGAATGAGAAGCTGCTCGGGCAGTGACAGGTAGTAAATCAGTGAAATGTTATTTTATGATTATATGATATGATTAATCTTTAGCTGTAAACTAGCATTAAACGTGTTCCTGATTTGATCCTGAGGCCTTTTCAGGAATTCCCGATTTCCTGATTTAGCAGAATGCTGTGAGATTTGTGCTTTTATTCATTCTGAACCCATTCGAAAAATACACTGTGTCCAGCGTGAAGTTATATCTCCTTATTTTCTGACTCTTTTAATCGACTTGTAATATTTTTGTTGCTTACCAAATAAACTTGTTTTGTTAGCAGCTAATCTCAGTGTTACCTCTGCCTGTCAGAATTGGTCATTTATTTTGTGCATTGTTTTCTGATTACAAAACAAACAACAACAACAACAACAACAACAACAACCGGAGTGAAGTTAGCACAGATCGTCCTAATGATGACGAGTTGGCTTCTTTTTTCCTCAATTATACAATTATACCTTATAATATTGTTACATTTTTGGTTTGAGTTAAATTACTCAAGGAAAAATGGCACAAATGTACTTTCAGTACCTGTGAGAGTCGCTTGGAAAATATTAAGCAATTAGAGTTGTTGGTGTCAGACTGGCTGGTCTGAGTATTTTTCGGAAATGTCCTGGGAATTTCACACACAACAGTCTCTGGAGTTTGAAAAATGAGAAACATCCAGTGAGCATCAGCTCTGAGGTCAGAAAGGCCTTGTTAGTGAGCGAGGGTCAGAGGAGAACAGCCAGACTGGTTCGAGATGACAGAAAGGCTACAGTAACTCAGATAACCACTCTGTACAGCCATGGTGAGCAGAAAAGCATCTCACAGCACACAACATGTCAAACCTTGAGGCAGATGAGCTGCAACACATCGGGCTACAGTGAGCACAGCCTGACTGAACCCGGACAGTGATGTTGAGCTGCTGATACGCGATTGGCTGATTGGATATTTACATGAATGAGCATGAGGACAGGGGGTGTTCCTAATAAAGTGGACAGTGAGTGTATATGTTATATGGGATCCAATCCGGAATATAAAAGCGCTGTGCGATTATACTCATTAAACACGGCAGGAATCTGGCTCCTGTTTTCCCTTTCATCATTAACAGGAGTTTTCCTCCAACATGACCTCTTTAAAAATAGAGAGTTTTATTGTTTCATTAAAGGGATGTGTGTGTGTGTGTGTGTGTGTGTGTGTGTGTGTGTGTGTGTGTGTTCACCTCTGTGTAATAACGTGATCAAAAAGCACAGCAATCACAGAGAGGGCCAGTGAAAACATCAAAAAGATTTATTACTCCGCTGATGTACAGAGCGGATGTCACTATTATTAAAACTGTCACAGTTATTAAAAAAGGTCTCGGAGGTGACACGTGACACGTGACACGAGGTAAATAAACGTCTGCTGAAACACACGGTAATGAATAAATCAAGTGAAGTGGTCGTGGTTTAATATGTGAACCAGAAATGCTGTAAATAAAGCACATCTTTCAGACCAGTGAAGATGTTTAAGACAAAATTCACAATCAAAGTTCTTTCGTTCTTCTCCTTGATCAGTTTCTTATAACAGAAAAGAAAATCAAATTAGAAAG
>CM074994.1:740251-755125 GCA_037576825.1 Pangasius krempfi | reverse complement strand
TATATATATATATGTGTGTGTGTGTGTGTGTGTGTGTGTGTGTGTGTGTGTGTGTGTGTGTGTGTGTGTGTGTGTTTAGAAATCAGCATGCTCTCAATTACTTGTTACACTTTGTATGTATGTGTATATGTGTATATATGCATGTGTGTGGTTGTGTGTGTGTGTTTGTGAGAATGTGTGTGTGTGTGTGTGTGTGTGTGTGTGTTTGTGTTTGTGAGAGTGTGTGTGTGTGTGAGAGTGTGTGTGTGTGTGTGTGTGTGTGTGTGTGTGTGTGTGTGTGAGAGTGTGTGTGAGTGTGTGTGTGTGTGTGTTTGTGTGTGTGTGTTTGTGAGAGTGTGTGTGTTTGTGAGAGTGTGTGTGTGTGTGTGTGTGTGTGTGTTTGTGTTTGCTCAGAGAGAAGGTCACTGAGCGAGTTTTTATGGTGGTTTCCGTGGCCTCTTCACTTCTTATGCACGAGCCGAACCCCAGAGACATTGTGTACTTCCCAGAACACGGTCATGGAAAGCGTTCAAATGGGCCATTAGTAAACAGCATTAATGTACATTCATCTTTTCTTTTCTTCTCTCCTTTATGTTGGAGATTTACTCAGAGGTAAAGCACTAATACCAAGACAAAAAAATAAAAAAGGCAAAGATTTTAAATAATGTTCTGCTCAGTACTGAAACCATAATTAGTTATCATAAACAGAACGGTTATTATCGATTATTTTCCCATAAAATATCCTGCAGTGTTTAATTCCTCTTATACCACAACAATTTGTCAATAATTATCATTTTTACTTGTTAAAGAAAACATCGTACTTTTTATCCATTTACAGTTACGTTCATAGTTGTGGAATGTCCTCAAAACAATTCGTTTAACAGTTTAAGTTCTCACTTACGTTATAGCAGCTACAAACAGCCGTTCCCTCAACAGCGTCTCTTTTTTCTCTCTCCTGAAATTAATAATAATAAAAAACCGCAAAGAAGCGTAAACTCGTCTGTCCTGAAGATGTCGCAAAAACCTAAAGTTACCGCTTCACCTCTGACTGTTACGAAGCGCTGACACTGGAGACTCCTTCCATACATGTAACAGAAAACGTCACCATTTTTTTCTCTAAGATTAGACGTCCCTGTGGTAACTCTTACTATAGCTCTAAGAATGCACAATATGTAACTTTGTACATTTTAGATTTTCAGCGCTCCTAGCTGTATGTGTTCCTGAAATAAAGCGTGTCTCATTTTTTGATCGTTAAGGGTTCTTGGCTTTGTTAATAGGTTCTACTTGGATTCCTGTCAAAGCAAATTAAAATTGAGACAGGGTTTGATCAATAACCTAATAGTGGCAGCTTGGTGGTGTTGGGATTTAAACTCACAACCTTCTGATCAGCAGCTCAAAGCTTTAAACTCTGAGTCAACACTGTTATAAAGCTCTATATAGAACCTTAAAAGGCTCCTCCAGAGGGACAAACTCAGAAACCCTTTAAACTTTGAGATCTAACTCTTTTTTTTCCCCAAGAGTAAAGATAAGAACACCATAAGACAGTTTCATGAAAGTTTAAAAACTTAGTGAACTGATATAGTGGTACACTCTTAAAAAATGTAGAACCCTTAAGGGTTTTTTTTCTTTTTTAGCTTTGCCATCTGAGGAAACGCTTAAAGGTTTTATGTTAAATTCTACAATGAAATGGAATCTAAGAACCCCAGTGAACCTTGAGAGAACCCTTGTGTCTAAAAGTGCTCCAAGTACCGAAAAGCTAATGATAAAATCCTGACAGGTTCTAGGTATTGCCGCAATATTAAAAGCTATTTATCATAATAATTAAAAACTTCAGCTTTAAGATTAGCATTAGCACTGCGATGGCTTTGGCATTAACACTTCACCTTCCACTCGCACCACTCTCCTCAACATTCACGCGGTTTAGACACATTTTTCACGAAGTCTGCTTGAGAGAACCGAGAGCGTTACTCAACATCGCTGTCAGATTTATCCCGGCATTATTAGCGAGGAGGTGGAGCTGTTGTGCAACAGGGGATGAAGGTTGTGTTGCTGTCCCTGTGATTTGTTGCCAGGTGATAATATGTGTGCGTCAGCAGGACGGCTCGTCTTGTATCACTGGATTGATATCTGTCGTGACATGCTGACATCATCACTCTTAGTAAATTGGTGTTGTGCATTAACAGATCGGCGTTAGGACATAAATCGGGCTTGAATCTGTGTCCAGAAACAGTGGCGTGTATCTACATGATGTGCAAATGATTTACTCCAGCGACCATAATGCATTGCGTTGTTTGGTTTAATTGGTGCACACCTTCATGAGGAAGATGATGAGCTGTGATGGTGGTTGTGAACCTTCAGACCTCCTGCAGCTGTAAACAGTGGATTAATCATTTAGTCACATTGGTTCAGTTTATAGTCGACTCAGTTACTTTATTGTCCTTTGGTTTAATACAGGAAATGTTAGAGTATCTTACTTTTTGGCCACACCCTAACCACACCCTGCCACATTCTACAACACCCTAACCCCACCCAGACCACACCCTACCACACTCTACAACACCCTAACCCCACCCTAACCACACCCTAACCACATTCTACCACACCCTAACCACACCCTGCCATACCCTAACCACACTCTACCACCCTCTACAACACCCTCTACCACACCCTAACCACATTCTACCACACCCTAACCACCCTCTACCACACCCTAACCACACCCTACCACACTCTACAACACCCTAACCACACCCTAACCACATTCTACCACACCCTAACCACACCCTGCCATACCCTAACCACACTCTACCACACCCTAACCACACCCTACCACACTCTGCTACACCCTATCATGCCCTAAACACCCAATACACACCCAGACCACACCCTAACACACTTTACCACTCACTGACCACACTCTACCACACACCCTGATCACACCATACTACACCCTGAACACACCAAACCACACCCTGAACACACCCTACCATATTCTGACCACATCTTACCACACACACTGACCACATCCTAACATGCCCAAACATTTCAGGAACATTATATAAAGAGATCATCATAAAACAGAAAATTTGTAGGAACCAGAGGTTCAGTCAATTTTCTGTGTCACGTGTCTCATTTCTAGCTAATCACACAGTGTATATGTTTACAGGTTGTGTTCCTAGTCTTGGTGTGTTCTTACTTCATGTTCTTTTCGTACGTGTTTTCAGAATGTCAAGCCCTGTCTGAGAAGATCTTATTTTTTGAGACAAAACATCACTTTGATCAGAATCAGTTTGCAGTAATGGAAACTGTTGGGCAGGAAACGCTCTAGCTGATGACGGGGTCTGGCTGAGATGACCTTGCACCAGGCTCCATCACGTCCTAATCTCATTTGGTTCCTAGTCTGCTCATACAGGTAGCACTAGGAAGAACCTTCAGTCGTCTTCTTTAAGGTTGCTGTACGCTGTCAGCTCACGTGGTGTTCACAGGTGCTAATTAACAGAGGTCGGATCTCCATATCTAAGGAAGTGATGAAGAATTACAGGACATGGTGGAGATGTTGGGGGTTAGTGGTTTTGCTCAAGTCAACAGGAAAATGTTCTTTAAAGGTTCTTTGGATTTATAGGTTAAATGATGCCCATGGATTTACATATGCATCATTTCTGGTATCTGTTTTTCCTCAGTGTTCATATTAAAGTGGGAAGCGGGAAGGAAGGCGTCCCTGTATGGCGTTAATCCGACAAAATTAGCTCCTTTCTTTAACCGGAGATTGGCAGGTTCTGATATGATGGTTGATGTACTGCTTGATTAAAAGATCCTAATAAAGATGAGACGCCGAGGGTTTAACCTTGCTCTTTGATACCCTTTGTATTGATCAGGTGTAGCTCAGGTCCATTTTAGGCGCTCTCTCTTCCCCCTTGACATTCTCCCTGCCTGCGCGATCCTGAGGGATTTATTGGAGAGTGTCCTCTCGAAAGGGCACGGAGCTCTAAACTCCGTCACGTGACCAGGCCGAGCTCCTTTAAAGAGCTCTCTGCGTTCCCTTAAATACACGCGACACGTGACGAGATTCAAGAAAACGGTTCCTTTATCTGATATGTTAAAGATATTGAGTCAGAAGGTTGTGGTGTTGCTTACAGGAATCGATGCACGGTCCGAAATATTACACATCCTTTACAGTCTTTACAAATGAAACACTAGCAACTCGGTCAGAAACACAACACCGAGACAAACCCGTCTGAAACGTAACACAATTTCAAGAGTGTCAAGAAATGTAACACCGTTAAAGAGTCATCAGAAAATGTGTGTTTATATCGGGTTAGAGCAGTCTGATTTACTTCCTCTCACCACCGAAAGACAGCACCCTGTTAGGCTGATCCATGTGTTATAAAGCGACGTAATGATACCTATATTAATCAAATCAAATCCAAGGCCTTCAGTATGTATCACTCCTCACAAGAGTGCTTCTGAGTGGAATACAGGTTTAAAAATATTTTTCCATAAGTCTGGAATTAAAAGCCTTGCTAGACCTGCAAAATTACATATATTATGAATATAATGAATATTATGGTTATTATGGATATTAAGGATATTGATATTTAGCAGTTAAAGTAAGACCCGAGATCAAAATCCTGTTATTAGATATTCCCTTTCTCCCTGCACTGATTCGTCCTCCCTAATTCACCCGACATTTCATTCATTCATCTATCCTCAGTGATCACTTCATCCTGCTCAGGGTGACCGTGGATCCGGATTCCGTGCTATTCGGACTGGATTTGTTTTACAGGGGGAGGTGGAGTAACGTAATTATCTCTGGGATTTTAGTCTCATCCGTGTATTGTGCAGCCCTACAAATCAGCCATGCCAGTCATTTTTTTATAGAATGTGCATGCATGTGTGTGGAAAGACTACGCAGTATTTTTACTTTCTATAAAATGAGCAGTGGAAAGTAGGTTTTGTGTTTTTTATTCAGTATAAAGACACTCCAGGAAACGCTCGCTCTTTTCTATCGTCTCTCACCAAAACCAAAAGCGGACAATAAAACAGCTGGTTTTAGGGAAGTTATTGAGTTCCTAGAAAAAAGTCCAAACTACATACAACAAGCGCTTAATAAAAATAAAGCTCAGTTACAAAAAAAAAAAAAAAAACGAATCAGTTTGTATTGATGAGTTGTAGCTTGTTTAGTTTAATTTTTAGTGTACGTTGTGAAGACACACCTATCCCTGTGATTCATACATACATACACCTTTATCATGTGCGAATCAATCATAATTTCTACAGACATCCACTTATGCAAACAAAATAGTACTTGAGATGCTAAACAACCTGAAAACAAAATTTGGAGGCAGTTAAAATTTTTAAATTGTAAAATTTCCATTTGTCTTCCGCTATTTTGTATTGTTAAATGTTTTTGTGTGTAGATCTGTTTTATATTACTTGTACAGCACTTTGGTTTCAACTTCAGTTGTTTTTAAATGTGCTTTATGAATAAATAAACTAAACTAAACTAAAATATTAACAGTATCAATAAACAATTTTTGTTTGCCTCCAAGTTTTTAACACCAAGTCTTCCTTGCATGGCTTAAGTCCATTAGATGCTCGAAAATTTACGTAACACTACTGGAAAAAGTCACAAGCACCACAGCTGAAGTTGTAGAGGCTTAGAGGAGATTCTTTGTGATCAGATCGCTGCTGTTCTTATGTGGCTATGACATTAATAATAGATCAGAATTCTGTTCAGGCCGGAGGAGTGCAATCGACCTGCAACATCCAACAACATCCACTGCAGTGATGTGCACAGAGGTGAAGATAGACTTCACTGCCAGACTTCAGTGGAAGTCTTGTTGCTAAATAACAATAACAACATGGCAGGATATCCGCTGCGTTTTATAGCGACGCAGCCTAATAAACAGCAGTGATGATTCTGATTATTACATTTCATTTATTATACGGGTGTAAACAGTGCGTTTAATAGAGAGCGTTAGGACGGCCGACCTTAGCACGTGGAGCAGTATCGGCGAGCGTGCTCATTAAAAACGAGTGCAAGCTTGCATGAGAAGCAAAGTGTAGCGAGTGGTGAGTGAGTTCTTAGTGCTCAGTACTCGCTGAAGTGAAGTGCTCTGCTGTGTGACAGTTTCTCAGCATGCTCGGCTCACCGCTCCACGCTCGCCGAGATTTTGTGCGCGTACAATTCACGGCATCTTGCACTTGTATTTAATGGCCGTTCTCGCCGATACTGCGCTGCACGCTCAGGACGGCCATCCTCGCTCAGGTCGATCGGAAGGAAGAGGCTCTAGTTCCTCCCCTTGATATTTTCACAGAGAACAGTTTGCAGTCTTTGATCACTGATCGTGAAATACATCCAGATTGTTGTCATTTCGTGTCGTCTGGGCATTAACTAGGATTACATCACACGGTATCGCATGGGATCAGATGTTAGAGCATTTTTTACCACTACATGTACGAGCTAGTGAGCATGGTTTTGGACTGATACCCATATCACTGTTGCTGCATCCCTAATTTATTTTATTTATTTACTTAAATAAAAGCAAGTTCTGACTCCATCATGGTGTTTCTTTGGTCATTATTTTCTTTTCTCAAAGCAAACTGCATCAGGGGCTTCCCCTCGTTCAGAGATACACAACTCTCCCGGCACAGAGCAGTCTTGGCTCGCGTCCTGGTCACCACTCTGAAACGGAAGAGCACTTTACGGGCTCGGTGAGATCTTATTAGCCGGAGTGAGATGATGTCAATAGCTCCAAGTGTGTTCTCCTCTTCTTTCACTGCAGTTTGTACCAGCGCTAAACATCAGCCCCGTACCTCACTCGCTCTGTGATCACGGGGTCATGAAGGAAAACAGCGAGGCTTCAAATAATCAAGCAAAAGGAGCAAAACTCAATCATTCAATCAGCCTCGTTTGTTTCGTGCATAATTACACAACTTTCTGAGACGCTGTCTGGCAAGTGAAAACATCTCATACGCGACTCTATCTACGAGATTATTTCAGAACAAATGGAAAATTATTAAACCTACATGGCCAGTTAAATGCTTTTGAAAATGAAGTTTTTTTTAATAATTAATTACAGTAAATGTTTAATTAAATAAGTAAAGAATTAAAAGCAGCATGGGTTTATTTCTTACTTAATAAGGCCTAAGAATAAGATGTTGTGTTATATTATCAGTGTGATATATTTCCCTTATCATACAAGCAGTTGCATTTAGAAAGTTGCAAATTTTGCTTAAAAAAAAAAAAAAAAAGCAGTGCTAGCTTTGAGAAGTGTGAGGCCACACCTCCTTTACTGTGACTGACAGTCACAAGGCCACGCCTCCTTTACTGTGACTGACAGTCACAAGGCCACGCCTCCTTTACTGGGACTGACAGTCACAAGGCCACGCCTCCTTTACTGGGACTGACAGTCACAAGGCCACGCCTCCTTCACTGGGACTAACATCAGATCAATACAAGCCACTGTGTTCAATATTCTGTAGTTTTTGCTTAATGAATTTTACACCCTTTATTATCAACAGGGGACTGCTACTGTGTATGGGCCCAATATTGGCAGTGACCTTTGACCTCCCCAATTCCCACAATGCTTGTAAAAGACTCAATTCCACCTCAGAGCCATAAAGACAGTGATCTTTAACCTGAGTGATGAGGAAACCTGAGTTTGTGACAGAACGCATGTTTACTGTTATATTAAGGTCTGGATACAGAATTAGCTGCTGGATAGAGCTGGGACGATATATCGATGTATTGCTACAGTGATATACCCTGAGGAAATTTAACTATAATTACCATTATCATTTTATCATCTTATCATCTTATCATCTTTACACTATTCTGGTGTAGATAACGATGTCCATGCCTGCCAAAAATATGCTATACGTTTTTTAAACCCCTTATTAAAGCTGTGATTTTAGAGAAAGTGGCGTTCAAGTCGACTTTAAATAATACTCTGGCAATTTCTTTAACCAAATAAGGAAATAAAATGGAATATACCAAAAATCCTGTGGCAGTCTTGTCCCAAGGTTTGTATTTCTGTTCCCATGGCAACTGCACCAAGGGCTTTTGTGTTAGTGTGTTAATGTGATGTTGCTTTCGGTCCTGTCTCCGCTGACCGTCTCAGTACCGGCTCGTTTACCTGACTGTGTGCACCTGAGACGTGTTTTTAAATACAAGTTGTAGTTAATTCCTGTTTTCTTGTATTGACAGTTTAGTAATTAAAAGTTATTCATCAGCTTGTTTCTTTAATTGAGGCACCTCCATGAGAGAAAGATATCGTTTGTGTTAAAAACGATCAACACGACACTGATTACTGATGTCACGTCACTGCTGGCTTGGGCCACAAAATGGCCGACAAGAACTACATTACCCATCAGCCCTAGCGCATCACATGACCTAGTCACGCTCACAGATTGCTCACACCTGTTTTGTGTTTCGCTAATTACTAACCCTATTTCAGATCTTTGTGCTTCATGGTCAAGCTCTTGTCGTGTTTCACCGTCGTTGTCCTCAGTCTCATGTACGTATTAAACACACTAAGAGTCATTGTGGAGAAACTTTACACTGTGTTTGGTTTTATTTATCATGCGGTTTATTACCATTAAAATATTTGACACAGAATAATGAAATCTGAAACTAAATATTTTCCAAGAATTTTAGTTTTCAGCTCATACGTTAATGCAGAAGATCCATATTAATTAAAACTGTCTCTATAATTACAATCAGTCATTTAAAAGTGGACATTAATCCAAACATTGATCTGATTTATGATCATTTTTACATTATTATTAAATTAGAAGCACAGCACAGACTCTAAAGTGGCATCCGCCGTATTCCATAAACTGAAGGTCAAATCATTCAGTTAATTACTTTTATTTTAGTCCTGATTTATGACCATTTTAACTGAATTTCTTCTTTTATTAAAACACGATGACAAAACTACAGGTTTATCACCTGATCCACAAAATCCACTTGGACTCCATCACGGAGAGGAACTGACGCTGACTGAGTGGATTTCTGGTGTTTGTTCTGAAGAAATGGAGATTAAAAACAAAAAAAGTGTGTGCCACTGAGCAGGATGTTCTTATTCTTAAAAGAGGAAGAACAATAAAATTAGTTTATTAAAATGATGAAGAAACACTGCTTTTCTCTAATTTTGATATTATTTAATATTATTATTATGGTGTACCATCATACAAACACGCACCTATGTGGCTAAAATATATTAATAAATTAATAAAATGTAATTAAAAAATAGCACATGTAATTTATATATTTAATATTTACTTTTTGTTTTTATACTTAATTTATTAGTATTATTATAAATATTATTATATTTATTATTCATTTTGAAATAATTTTAAAGACATTTTTATTTCCAAACTGCACATTATCTATCAGCTCTTTATTTATATTTGTTTATAATTTATTTTAGTTATAACCTGTAATAAAAAATGATTACTTAATTTTAAAATAAATGTAAATGATAAAATTATTTCATCCTAACTAGATGACATTTTAATGATCTATTTCACAAATCCAGAACTCACTGAACCACCACAGTCTTTATGATTAGACAGAAAGGAAATTTGTCTTTTATTATTATTATTATTATTATTATTATTATTGATCAGAGTGTTTTGTTTTCCGTGTTGGTACGCGGCTGCTCTCCGTACAAACTGGCTGGGACCAGATGAGACCCCGAAACGCCCCGCGCTCTAATGATGCTCGCGCTCGGCCGAGCTGTGTGTTATTAGCATGACATGACAACAAAAGTGCATACTATTACCTCCAGCTCCTCTGCCCACTCGGGCTCAGCGCTCGCTGCCACAGTCGGGAGCCATGCCACTGATTTTCAGCTTTTTAGGACAAAGCCTGTGCATCTTCACCTTCACTCTGATTCTGATTCACATTGTAAAGAAATGTGAAAAATGAAATGTAGAGATCTTAGCTGTCGTGTTTATTAATGATAATAATATTAATAATAGTTAGAACGTTCATGTGGATTGTCTTCATAGAAAAGACAAAAATGGAGCTTTCTTTCTTTATAGCTTAGAAAATACTCCATATTTTTCGTTCACGATGAAGCTTTACACGAGAGAATATTACTAATTCATATAGTAAATAAAAACCAGGACTGGACTGACATGATCACAGATAACGAACGTTTCTGATTCAATCCACTGCCGTGAACACGTGGTGACTGAAATTTCCCTCTTTTTACGCAGCGTCAGGTAGATCAGCTTTGATCGTTATTTCTGGCAGGAAATGTGGAATTTTTACTACAGTTGCAGTTAAAGAAAATTTATTTAAAAGAAAATAAAACATCAGTATTGGGTCAGTGTTGGTCAGATATTGTTGTTTTATCAAAAATGGAAAAAAAAAGAGGAAAAATTGCTTGAAAATGCCGTATTATAGCGAGGCAGAAAAGTGAGAGTTAATTTTATGTATATATATAAAATATTAATGATATGTTTATTCCAGGTTTCCTTATCAGCGTGTATTGTCTTACTGATAAATCATGAGGCCTCTAATACAGATAAAATACTCATGCTGAATTAAATCAATCAAGTTCCAGTAAAAATGCACTGTACAGGAAATGCCCTTACACTCTCTCTCTCTCTCTCTCACACACACACACACACACACACACACACACACACACACACACATACTCGGATGCTAACCGAATAAAATACTTGTTTATGCTAGCTAGCCTTCCTGTTAGATAACCTGCATGATAAAAGAATGAAGCTCCATGCAGTAGTGGAGTTAAGAATAGGTCGAGGATGTTGGACAGCGTGATTATCACCCTCAGCACTGTGTTTATGGGAGACACACATACTCTCTCTCTCTCTCTCTCTCTCTCTCTCTCTCCGTCTCTCTCTCTCTCTATCTCTCCAGCCTGAGGGACTTCTTGTGTGAGGGAAGCTGTAAGTACTAAGCTGAGGCCTCGTCTGTAAATCACAGGGAGTCATCAGGGCCACATTTATTGACTAATCACTGTAATCAAACCCTCCACACACACACACACTCACACACTCACACACACACACACACACACACACACACTTCCTGCCTCCCCCGCACATGCAAAACACACTGCACACAGAAGACACCGGTGGAAATATGTGAGATTCACTCATTCACCCGCTGTGCTGGTGCACTGCTATATTTATAATACATTTACAATACATAAATATATATAATATTTATAAGGGTCTCACATCAACTCTGACACAGAAAATTATACTAAAGTGATAATAAGGTTAACGCAAAGTCTCGAACCATCAGCAGCTCGCACTCAGAAGTCGCTTTGGATCAGAACAGTTGTCGAATAAAGCTGGATTTACGCTGTGAAGTCCTGGTCCGACTTCATAAAAGAATCCGAACAGAATTCTTCGATCGGGTCGTGGGTTGAGATCTCCAGTCTTAGAATGCATAATGTTCAAGTTAAGTGCTACCGCGACCTAAGATGGCCGACGAGAGATTTGCTATGACTCTCGTCTAAAATCAACCAATAGGAAGCCAGCAAACTCACAGGACAGCTACAGATACAATAGCGGTGATGAAGACACGTAAACAAAACATGCTAATGGACAGAAAAAAATACATCAAGCCGACTTTGAAGAATGTTTGCGTTTACACGAGTCTGTTTTCGTAGTAATTTCCTTTAATCGCAGGTCTATCGTTAGAGGATCTTTATGTAATTCATATAATCTGACACGGAGAACACACGCTATCGCACAGACTGATGTAGAATTCAGACGAGATTTTACTGGGATCATGACGATGCACAGAATTGGTGTCAATAGGCAGCCGCATCAGGGATAAGGGCGGGGCTGGAGGGGGCGTGGGCGTGGTCGAAGGCGTGGTGATGGGCCAGTCTGAGAGAGAGCTCGGTCCTGTGACACTCTGGGCAATTGCCGAGTTCTATCTGTACATACGTTCCAACACTGAGCTCCTGATATCTCTTCTCTTCATCTGGGCGATGATCGATATAAACAGTGTTTAAGGGAATAGACACCATCACACTCGAAGATCATTCCTGATGCCAGCTGTGTGCGCGACTGTGAGCGGAAATACGAGATGGAGGAAACGGGAATTCCACTTTCTATTTTCCATTTCCATTAACACTGCAGAAAGTTTTAAAACCTTTTTTGATTTTAAAACATCACTGACTTTCAGATAGCACCAGAATATATATATATATATATATATATATATATATATATATATATATATATATATAAAACGATACGGTTAAATATATTGCTCTTCAGTAAACGCTCTAGATTTTTCAGTAAGTAAGGGTCCGGAGCCTATCCCAGGAGCGCTGGGCATGAGGCGGGAATACCCTCCGGATGGAACGCCACACACTCATTCACACCTACTGCCAAGTTATCAGGAGCTAAGAGGAAACCAGAGAACCTGGAGGAAACCCACACTGACACAAACGGGTGAAATTCCACACGAGTTTCCTAATTTAGTCCTGTCCAATCATACAACAGCTACTAACTGGGGAGGGTGAAGGCTAAGACTTGCTTCCTCCGAGAGAAAACAGTCACAGTGCAACATAACACACTCGGAGGAAAGCGCTATCTGCCCTCTTCCGCATCCTAAATCCAGTACGTTATTTCTAAAATGATAAAACTGTAATATAACCATGACTTATATAAAATTATAAAATTTGGTTTTGGTTGTGATGCCACTTAAACCACCTCTTTTTGCTTCATGTTTACAAACATGAACAGTGTGTTTTAACACTTTTGAATTCTCTAATCTGATTGGTCAGAAGGTGTTGATTTTAATGCACTCGTTCTGTCTAGTTCGTCATCGTTTCTATGGCAACAGCTCATTCACAGCGACTCGGTTGGTAACACTAGCTCGCAATAACAGCACATCGCCGAGTGTTTTATTCCCTCCTTACCTCGGCGTGTTACTGTGCAGTGAGACTGTATGGTACGAGGTTATTGTGATAAGTTACTTTTCTAAGAGAGTTGACGGTATCAGTAATCACAGTCTCATGTAGCTGATTAGATAAGAACATATTAGTTCAAGTATTTTGATTCATATCGCATATTGTAATTATATCATTTTTGCCATATAATATCACAATGATATCATAATTGCGTGATACATATTGAGGAATATGGTATTGTATTTGCTGGAACAATGATTAGTTTCAAGCTTCTATGCAATATTAATGCATTTTAAATGGTTTTTCATGTTTGTTAGAACAAAGCGCTTTAACGTTATTAAGATCTTTTTTTAATAGCAAGTCACTTTGACTCAAACAGGACATGAGGATTAATGCACTGTGTGTGTGTGTGTGTGTGTGTGTGTGTGTGTGTGTGTGTGTGTGTGTGTGTGTGTGTGTGTGTGTGCTCTCGGTTTCAGTCTACTCTGTTATGTCATTATCACAGTGTAAATGGACAGAATGTCACGTACTCAGCAAAAAAAAAAAAACCACTGACGATTACTCCAAATAAACCCCCGTCCTATAAAAACCCAGAATCCAGCAGATCCCCTTCCATAAATACCCGCGATATTGATCATGAGGTCCTCGGCTTTCCAGGCAGAGTTTCCTCTTCCTCTGTGCGCAGCGATGATGATGGTGATTTCCAGAAATAATTCAACCTTCAACCTCCCGCAGTGACGGTCGCTGTAGAGCACACTGTCAGCGTGGCTTTCTATCCTACAAACATGCCTCTTCATTCCATCATTATTTTATTAGCTGCCAGGTTTCTGTGTGTGTTTAGATGCAGAGGAAACAGAAAACTAATCATTTCAAAACTACAGACAGGCAAACAAGGCACAAAGTAATGCATTTTAAGAGGGAAAATGATTATAATACGAGATACAGTTTAGAATAATGATGAAACAGGAAATAAACATGATGTCTATTTTATTTAGTGTCTTGTACTGATTGTAGCATCAGTAGAGTTTGGAAATTATAATCAGTATAGTGTAATAGCCAGTTTAGGTATAATCCTATATAACTATATATACAGTATATACTGTATACTGTCAGTAATATGAAAATGATTACACACACCGTGATGCATTTGTGCTGCAGCCGTTTGCATGGGCTAATTGAAATATTTAAAAAATATTTTTTTGAAAAATTATTTTTATGTTCATCTCACATGTTTGATTGGGCCGATAATAATTAAAACCACAACAGCAATAATAAAAATATAATAATAAAATAAAATAAAACAATGAAAGTAAAAAAAAGCAATAATAATAATAATTAAGAGCTTTTTTATCAATAATATTTCATAATTTTTACATTAGGGCAGCATTTAAATTAGATAATAATAATAATAATAATAATAATATATTAGATAAATGTCATGTTTATTATAAAAGTGTCTTCTTCTTCTTCTTGTTATTATTATTATTATAGCACTTGTAATTTTCAATATTCATATATTTTTACATGTAAAAACATTGGTATTAGTTCAACTTTTAATTTGGATAATAATAATAATAATAATAATAATAATAATAATAATAATAATAATAATAATAATAATAATGTAGCATTTCTAATTTTCAATATTCACATATTTTTACATGTAAAAACAAATTACAACCTACTGTAAAATTAAGTTCATTAAACTTATAAGGGGTTAAAGTTCTGCACTATTGACCAGAAGGTTTTGGGTTTGAATCCCAGAACAACCAGATAATTATGTAAATACGTGTTTAGACGATGTGTTTACTCATCGTTCAAATCCATTGCTTTTATGCTGTATTCATGTAATATACAGTCAGGTCCGGAAGTATTTAGACAATGACAGAGTTTGTGTAATGTTGCCTTTATACTCCACCACAATGGATTTGAAATAAAACAATCAGGATGTGATGGAAGTGCAGACTTTCAGCTT
>CM074994.1:711136-736919 GCA_037576825.1 Pangasius krempfi | reverse complement strand
TAGTATGGTGTGGTATAGTATAATATGAGGTATGGTATAGTATGATGTGGTAGAGTGTAGTACAGTATGGTATAGTACAGTATGGTATAGTACAGTATGGTATAGTATGGTGTGGTATAGTATAATATGAGGTATGGTATAGTATGATGTGGTAGAGTGTAGTACAGTATGGTATAGTATGTGGTATGGTATAGTACGGTATGGTATAGTATGGTGTGGTATAGTACGGTATGGTATAGTATAATATGAGGTATGGTATAATATGAGGTATGGTATAGTATGATGTGGTAGAGTGTAGTACAGTATGGTGTAGTATGTGGTATGGTATAGTACGGTATGGTATAGTATGGTGTGGTATAGTATAGTATGTGGTATGGTATAGTACGGTATGGTATAGTATGTGGTATGGTGTAGTGTGGTGTGGTATGGTATGGTATGGTATAGTATGGTGTGGTATGGTACGGTATGGTATAGTATGGTATGGTATAGTATGTGGTATGGTATGGTATGGTATGGTATGGTATGTGGTATGGTGTGGTATGGTATGGTATGGTATGGTATGGTATGGTATGGTATAGTATGTGGTATGGTATGGTATGTGGTATGGTATGGTATGGTATGGTATAGTATGGTGTGGTATAGTATGGTATGGTATAGTATGGTGTGGTATGGTATAGTATGTGGTATGGTGTAGTGTGGTATGGTATGGTATAGTATAGTATGTGGTATGGTGTGGTATGGTATGTGGTATGGTGTGGTATGGTGTGGTATGGTATAGTATGGTATGGTATAGTATGGTGTGGTATAGTATGGTGTGGTATGGTGTGGTATAGTATGGTATGGTATAGTATGGTGTGGTATAGTATGGTGTGGTATGGTATGGTATAGTATGGTATGGTATAGTATGATGTGGTATGGTATGGTATAGTATGGTATGGTATAGTATGATGTGGTAGAGTGCAGTACAATGTAAGAATAGTGCAAATTGAGAAAAAGCCTTAGTCCTTTTATCTTCTTCTGCATGCTGTGCCAAAAAACTCTGATGTAATCAATGCACAGATGGAGAAAGTTCAATAATCTGCCTCTTCAGTCTCCATCTTTCTCCCTAACACTTAAAAACATGAGACCAGACAGCAGTGGAGTGGATAAGAGGTGCACAGTAATGTTGAAAGCTTGTCTTCTTCTCCCTAAAGCTCACTGTTTTGATTAACGAGCAGGCCATGGCAGCATTGCACTCTGGGAATTTGTGCCCTTCTAAAGTTTAGCCTTCGGGTGTTTCCCACTTTTCAAGCTGTCCACCTTCAGATGATTAAAGAACTCAAGCGATTGTAGGAAAGCACTTTGTCAGTGTAGGGCACACACTCGTTTTGTTAGGGATATATACAGGAAATAATTTCAACTTCATTCATGAGATTTACTCAGCAGGTCAGTGTGAGTGTGTCGAGAGATTTTCATGACAAACCAGCGAGTTAAAAGCATCGGAAAGCTACGTGTGCACGTTTTATTGGTAATGCAGTGTGTGCAATGTTCTTTCAGCCTTCAAAAACAGCAAAACAAACAATATATATCAACAACATGATATATGTACTTCTCATAGAAGGACCGTCCTCTTTTTTTCTATTCTCTAAATTTTTCTATTTAGAATAATAATGAAGACATTAATACTGTGACATGACAGATATGGAGTTAAACAATGACCAAAAAAAAGTGTTACAAAAAAAAAAAATCACAACTTTAGAATTTAAATTCTTAGCACTATTCCTGATGGCACTCTCAGCATCTTCTCCAGCAGCTTCGTGATGGAGATTCACCCAGGAGGCTCTTCTAAAAGTTCCCAAATAAACCGAGCTCCTCTCTGCTTCTCAAAACGTTTGATTGCAGGTGGATTGATTGATTGATTGATTGATTGATTGATTTAAAATTTGGTTTGAAAATAAACAGAAATAAATCTTTAAGACACTGTAAAATTATATATTCAATTCAGTGTGTCCAAATTTTTAACTGGTAGTGTAGATTTTTTTAAAAAGCTGTACATTTAGTCCTAATGTTTAATTATGTTGTAGTCTTAAAACATGTTAAATTTAGGATCCTAATGTGTTCATACGTTGTCCCTGGATTCAGTAAAGCTGCTTTGATTCATAGCACTCTATCGTCCAGACATGACCTACAGGAACGTGTGAAACGACTAATTTCAGCTGAACCATTTTATTTTATTTATTTATTTATTTAACTATTTTTTTTAGTTATTTAGTTAAGGGAAATGTTTGGGTGTGAGTACTCCTGTTTTCAAACTAGTGTGCTGCTTTATTGGCCAGGGCTCATTTGTAATAGAGGTTCTTATCTCAGTGAGAATTAACCAGTGAAATAACCATTAAATAAAGAAAAAAATAAAATAATTAAACATCCATTAATCCCTTGAGGAAGAGTGTATATTTCCTGGGAAGCTTGATTTTTGGTGTCCGCCTGGGAATGACTGGTGGCTTCCCTGCTGATTGAAACTCTAGCATATTCAAAAAAAAATAATAATAATAATAAATAAAAATAATCATTGCTATAAATATGTATATACAGCGCATGGGACAGTGGTACGATAACATTTTAGGTTCTACGCAGAACTCAGCTCTGTGACTGGACTGGATTCTGATGATTTGTTTTAGATAAAAAGCTTCCACCAAATGAATATAAGTAAACATACGCTTGGCCATTGAAACCCAGTCTTCCTCTGCTTTATAACCTGCAGGGCTTTAAAGAGGAAGATCTGTTCACCTTTCTGTCTTTATCGACCCGTGTGCCCGTTACTGAAGGGATTACAGCCAGATTCTTTTTTTAAACCTGGTTCTGAACACGCCTGTTGACCTTTAACCTGACGGCTCAATCCTGGCGTCACATCACACGATGTCTGTCTCTTATCCTCTGTCTCTCGTCTCCCATAACGAGTAAAGCTGTCTTCCAATGTTCTCTGCGGCCCAATGTTGATAAATTACACCAGATTTATTGGTGCACTTGTGGCTTTGTGGCTTTAATGTAATGCACAATTAAAGTGAATTAAGCCAGACAAAAATCAACTAAAGCGGTACAGCACGCGGAGTAAACTCGTGCCTTCGGGTGTGTTCTCACAGTGACTCTGCAGGAGACTTCTGCGTGTCTGATAGGATTTATTTATTTCCTTTAAGATCTGGCAGTGCCATTGCTCAGGAGGATTTCACGTGGCATTTCGTGTCCTCTGTGGCTGAGCCTTTGGATTAACCTCCTCCAAGTCCAACCGCTCTGCACATAGAGAATGTGTAATTATATAATGCATACTATAGTAAAATGTGAAGCTGATACGAAACTATCCAGCGTGTTTTCATTTTCATCTGTATTCAGAGCAGTGACGAGCATGCTTACGTTGTCTTCTCCACAGCCGGATGTTTCAGGATAACTGTAGTAATAGGATTTGGATGCTATCTATAGTGAGGATCCCGAAAGGTTAGACGTGGTTACTCACTCTTTCCAACCTGACAGGAAGAATCGAGATAAGGTTCAATGTACAGGTGTGACGATATATCGCTAACAGCTAATACGGTTGTGTTAGAGCTGTATAATGACGCCACCTGTATATAGGTGTGGTAGGTGTTTCCCTTAAACTATGCTATAAGTCCATTTGAAAAAATATTGTTCTTCACATAGAACGTTGTATAAATACTATATAACGATAAGAAGTGTGAGAATCTTTTAGTTTTCTGGTTAGAGAAACTTATATGCAGTACTTGCCTCAAGCAACTTCAAAGAACTTCAAGCTCTGTAATTTCATTTTCAAATAAACTATTTTGTAAAATAGCAGTGATAGTCTATATTTATAAATTTAACTTCAAAGTAGAACTGTGGGTTGTTGTTTTTTTGTTATCATCACATCCAACTTTTCGGTATAATGCTGCATTTTGGACCACTTGGTTATGGACTGATACACTCTTCAAAAAAGAGAGGGTTTTCACTGGTTCATTAGATAATTAAAGGTTCTTAGCTTCAACAAAAAGTGGGCTTTCTCTTAACCCTGACAGGGAAACGCTCTCCCTGGGTTCCCCAGAGAGACAACCGAAACTTCTTAAGTTCTGAACTTACTATGGTTGCTTTCACATTTGCGGATCCCTGGTCCTCTTGATAACTGTGGTCTGGGCATCAACTGGGCCGTGATGCGGTGCACATCAGGAGTGGAAGCTATAAGCTCTCGCCGCTGCATGCTAAGCACTGTAATAAGCTCACCTTTGTGGTGCGAGCACTTACACTGATGCATCTCAGAAAAAAAAAAAAAAAACACTGTACTATTCCTGCACAGTGAAAAGCGATGCATCCAAAGAGTGCTGTTCTTCACTGCTTGAGTGTTAGTTCCAAAGGAAATGAAAAACAGTACACGTGATGAAAAGTGATGTATGGAACTGCGCGATTTATTCACGGGTCAGAAGAAATTCTTCTATGTGAACGCAAACCTGCGATTATGAGCCTAAACAAACCCAGAATCGGTCTTGGGTGCGGACTCATGTTTTCGGATCAAGTATGAAAACACTGCAGCCCAGATGTGTACCAACCTGCAATAAGGAAAAAATTATTCCAGTTGTCCCGGATGGCCACCTCATAATGTTCCAGCACTCAGTTACACAGTGAAGTTTAGTTCCTGTTTATAGATGACAGGAAGCCCCTGTGTGTCCTAAACCACATCAGCAAGTCTGCGTGAAGTCACTGAGGAACGTGGATGTGGTTTGAGGCAGATATTTACAGAAAAGACGATATTTTCTGTGAGCCAGCCTTCAATAAACATTTTCAACTTGTGAGGAAACTGGGAAATTTCTTCATTTCATTTCTTAAAAACAGGTGACTTTGAAAAAAAACATTTAATGGTGTACCGTCACACCCTTAATCTACATGCACCTTGCCCAGATCCTGTCATGATAAAAGAATAAAATGAAAACAGATGCAGTTTCTTAGGTTTCAACGTCACAAGCTCTACAACCCTACCATTTAAATATTTAAAATGTACTTATGATGCCTTTGTTTTTATCTCAGGATGGGATTGACAATAAAATGGATGGGTGATAACACTTTAGTCATTAAGGCCAGTGAGCAGGAGGCAGTAGCAAGTGCAGCATTCAGTATAACCATTTAGTATTAGCAACATTAGCGTTCTGGAGTGAAGTATCTTTACATAAGAGCATGGTGCCTTCCGCTGTAATGCTGCAGACGCAGTGATTGATTTAATGGCGAGAAATGTGATCTGAAGAATGGTATCTCAGTCAGAAATATCCGATTAACCCGGTCAAGCAGAGTGGAAAAACCTCGAGAGAGATCCATTCCATAAACTAACAAAGCAGCTGATCAATACATGCTTGGCAGTGTTTATCACCCGAGATGTTTGTGCGGAGATAAGGTGGCACACGCTGAATCTCATGTAATTCTAATAAATATAGAGGAACTCTGGTGTCATATTCACTTGCCTGGTGGTTTTGAGTTCCACAAGGCAAGATAATATGAGTTCATTTTTAGAATACTCTTTTTCAGATTTGTTAAGAAGAACCTTTCATCATCTACTATTTATTAAATTTGAAGGAAAAACCTGAATAAAGAACCTGGAGAGTGGAGATGCTTCCAGACAGGTGATCAAGAAATCTTAATTAGCATCGTAATTAGCATCATACCATTCTCTCTAGTGTGCATAAAATGCTGAGCGGGCCCAGTTCACTCTGACGTGGGAAAGACCTCAGTAAATTCAGCAATCGTGATTAGTGTGATATGTAAGGAAAAACCAGCAGAGCAACAGTTCTTCAGCTGAGTGAGAACTTTAATTACCAATGCTAAATTAAGAACTCATCATTATGGTCTATATGAAAAAGCTGGCTGGTCTTCATTAACTATCATTTGTTATATGGCAATTTTATATTATTTTATTATTTATTTTATTTTAACTTATCTCTCATCTATCATCATTTTTAAACACCGTTCTGTTAATACTAGGTCTCGGGATTACCTTCTTCTTCCTGTTAACACAGAACTTGGTAAAAAAAAATGTTTTAGATTTTGTGTTCCTTTCAAATGCAACAACCTGCGACGCTCCCTGAAATTAATTAATTAATACGATACGTTAATCTCATTAAATGATTTCAATTCTAAAATAAACTTGATAAACCCTCTAAGCTTTTATTTCTTATTGATGTTTTACATGTTTTACTTGACCTTTTACCAACTTGTCTATGTAGAGGGTAAGTTGTGATTTTAGATTTTGATCTTAATGAGACCCCTGTATAAATAAAAGAAAATTTTTAAAAATAATAATACTATGCAGAGACGGATATTATAGTAGTGTCGCAGTACGTACTGTAAACACTGCATTACAGTAGATGATTGCACATCTGAGAGTTCAGTGATGCTAAAACTAGAGGTACTGGTCTACAGAGATGTGGGGAAAAAAGTGATAAGGTCTGAATGTTTGACTCGTACAGTCAGGGGGTTCGGTGGCTTTTATGCTTTGGGAGGGAATTATTTTGCTCGCTCCATATGCCCCCTTTGGAGGGAAGTGTCCCTGCAAACCAATTCAAAGTTCTTCTGACGGATCACCTTTATCCTATTATGAAACATTTCTATCCTGATGGGTGTGGTCTCTTCTAGGATGAAATCGCCCCGTCTACAAGGCCTGAGGGCTCAATGACTGGCTTGATGACAGTGAAAATGATGTAAATCATATGCTTTGGCCTTCACACTCACCACTTCTCAACTCAGTTGAACATTTTAGACAGCGTTCTCCATCACCGTCATCACAACACTGATGTCTTTTGGCAGAATTGTGCTCCATCACTCCGGTACATTTACCAAGATGCATTGAAGCTGTTATAGTGGTTTGTCATGGCCCAGTACCTTACTATGACACTTTGTGTTGGCTTTTCCTTCATGGTTATATCTATAGACTATGTATACTTCATGGCTCTGACAAGTCAGGCAGAATCCAAACCTAGTGTAAAAATGAGCAGTTGCCCTACTGGCAGTCCTAAGACTTAAACTCACAGCCTTCTACTCACCAGCACAGACCTTTAACCAGTTACCTTCTGCAGATTTTAATGGTTTAAAACACAGGTTCCCAACCCTGGTCCATTTTAGTGTGCTGCAGGACAGGGGGGTTCCTGGGAACCTGTTGTCTAAATTGTGTAATGATGCAAGTTTATAGTGCAAAATTTTTGAGTAGTGACATTGCTTATCTTAACCTCTCCTTCCTTTTCTTTTCAGATCCTGGCAATAATTTCCATCCTGTTCATCATCCTGTCCACCATCGCCCTGTCACTGAACACCTTACCCGAGTTACAGGTCATCGATGAGTACGGACAGTCGAATGACAACCCGAACCTTGCCCACGTAGAAGCTGTGTGCATAGCATGGTTCACCATGGAGTACCTTCTGCGGTTTCTGTCTTCGCCCAACAAGTGGAAGTTCTTCAAAGGCCCTCTGAATGTCATCGATCTATTGGCCATACTTCCCTACTATATCACCATATTTCTCACAGAGTCCAATAAGAGCGTTCTCCAGTTCCAGAACGTACGCAGGGTGGTCCAGATATTCCGGATCATGAGAATACTCAGGATCCTGAAACTGGCCAGACACTCCACAGGTCTTCAGTCACTGGGCTTCACACTCAGGAGGAGCTACAATGAACTGGGCTTGCTGATCTTGTTCTTAGCAATGGGAATCATGATCTTCTCCAGTCTGGTGTTCTTCGCTGAGAAAGATGAAGACGCCACCAAATTTACCAGCATTCCAGCATCCTTCTGGTGGGCCACAATTACAATGACAACGGTGGGTTATGGAGATATCTATCCACAAACCCTTTTGGGTAAAATTGTAGGTGGGCTTTGCTGTATCGCCGGTGTTCTTGTGATCGCCTTGCCAATCCCCATCATTGTGAACAACTTCTCAGAGTTCTACAAAGAGCAGAAGAGGCAGGAGAAAGCCATCAAGCGTAGAGAAGCGTTGGAAAGGGCGAGGCGGAATGGCAGCATTGTATCAATGAATATGAAGGATTCCTTTGTGCGTAACATGGAATTGGTGGACGTTGTGATTGAGAAGAATGAAGAGAAGCCCTCAGACAACCACCTTTCTCCAAGTCGATGGGCCTATCAGAAAAGTCCAAGCACTGCCACTAAATCCTATGAGCCTCAATATCAGGAAGTGATGCAGTTAAGATCTCCAGAGAAAGTGATCATGCCATGCTCGAGTCCTCAACGGTTAAACGCAAAATCTCTGGAGCAAATGTATAACCAAATGGCAATGCCTCCCAGTGCATCAGCTCCAAAAGAAGGCAACAGGATTGGCAGGGAGGAGAGTCTGGAATTGAAGGTGGTTCAGTCTGACCCATCGACGAAGGATCGTTCTGTTACTGAGATCAGAAGTGTGTCAAGCATCGACAGTTTTGCAAGCTGCTCCACAGACATCAGCGAAGTGGAGAAAATGTCTCTGATCCCCAACGTGATGCAGCCAAGACACCCTCGCGCTCCTCCTCCTCTAGATCTGAGCCAGATCACCTCCTTAAACATGAAGGCATCTGAAAAGTTGAAGCAGCCCACCACCATCATCAAGGAGGGTCTCTATGAGTTTGTCCAGTACAAACCAGAGGGCAGCGCCCGATCTCAAGGGGAGGAGAACCAAAGCTTTGATATGAGCAGCGAAAGCGTAACAGGCTCTCCGAAAAGACATGCCAAGGGCCTCCAAGTAAATTTCACAGAGTCTGGAAATGACGCATCATCCAGCTTGCATCTGGTGGTCACAGATGACATGGCACAACTAACACCACATTCTAGGCAAAGTCCCAAAACCCCAGGAAGAGGTTTTGAAGGGGATGGAGCAATGAGTTCTCCTGTTTTTACTCCATCCTCCAGTGAGAGCCAAAGAGGGAAGAATCACATTGACAAGCCGACGGTTTCTCCTGCTTCACCTAAAATTGTGCTGAATTGCTCCCCTGGCATGGAGGACACTTCAGACAGCAGTCAAAGCGAACAGAAGGTCGTCAATCACCTCCTCTCACCAGACATTCTCAAATCGACCGGGGATGGGAATGTCTCGCCACCATGCGAATCCAGCATGTGAGGCTAACCGGGCCCTTTAGATACCTATGGACTGACTATAAAACAAGTCGTTAATGGGGAAGAGGTAACTGGACTGTCTGGGGTAGCAGGACTGGACCAGGCACACGGACTCTCTGATATTGCAAAGAGACCGTTCTTTAGCTTTGCATGACAGGATATATTCACTTATGGCTGATGGAACTGCATTCCCACAGAGGAAGATACGTAAACCATGATACCGTAATGACCTGGTGTGCAGGAAGGACAATGATGAAAATCGTCCTGTCTTATTTTAATGTTGATCGCAGTTCTTGATTTGGATCAGTGAGTCTGAGAATTGTACTGTTGTGCTCCAGATCTTCTCCTGATCTACAGAAGTACGATTGAGCAGAATTACTGCCGAGCCTGACATGCTGACAAGTCTCCACCCAATAAGTAATCACATATGGCTCCAATTTTGTGTAGGTTGGGTTGACTATGTAGCCTATTCACTGATAGTGAAAGTAAAACCAGTGTATGCAAATTAGTTCATAGGACTTGAATATGATGATGCATTAAATTGTTCTCAAAAATGCCTTCATGAGGTGATCTCCTCCTGATTGCTAAGCTTACGTGTCAGTATTTTGACAGTCGCTCTAACTACCCTCTCGTTCAAATAAGGCACAATATACAAGACCAAAAAAGAACAGAAGCAAGATATATACAAAATATTCAGCTACCTACATTAGCATGCTAGTCTTCATCTGTTCAGCGCATTTATTCAGTGGAAACAATGCATGCACGCATTATACCAGTTGTCCAGCACATTTTTAACACTGTGGACAAAACTTGCTGTAAGATGTCTTGCCTTTTATAAAACATCTGTTTCACTTATGTAGTGATGGACACAGCAGCACCTCCTGCTGGATAAACAAAAACAGCACTTTATATTAATGGTAAATGCCATTAGCACAGAACTTGGCTTCTCCATAATCACCAGAGATAAACGTCTGAATGACCAGCACGTAAGGGTTGGTCTTTATTTTACCTGTAAATACTTGACCTGGTAGTTTGCGAAAAACATTACAGATCACAAGGATTACTCTCTCTCCTAACAAGTGATTTTGTAAAAGACCATTTTAGCAGGACAAATAATTCCTGCTCTGAGTATTTATGAAGAATTATGCGTGCCTTGTCATAAATATTTATGAGAAGGCGTTACGATATTTGGCTTTCTTCGTATCAGTCTGTACAGAAAAAAAAAGTCTAATTTTTATAGAGTAAAATATGCAAGTACAATTGATTTCTCAGGTTTTGTATAACTTGAAAAGCACTAATGTCATGGTTTCTTTGCTCATTAGACACTTGCGGCTCTATGTCTCACGTATTCATTGCATCGATGGAGGAAATGCAGACGCTCCACTCATAATCGTGTGTTAGTTCTCGTATTTAAAATGCAAGAGTCATTCTATGTGGATGAAAACTTCCCGTAATGGATATTTAACCTGCACAATGTAAAGTGTACATGACAAACTGAACGCTGTCTTTTCTGCATTTACTCTCATGCTGATGTTTTGGGTTGTTTTTTTGTTTTGTTTGTTTTGTTTTGTTTGTTTGTTTGTTTGTTTTTTCCCTGAATTGCAGTTTGTAGATTTGTGGCGGTGCAACTGTAGTTAATATTTATTGTACAATTAACTTTAAAGATAGTGACTGGATCGTTTCAAACACAGTAAAATAAATGTGTTTGTACAGACCTGCATGGCTACGTCCTTTATTTACGGGAGGTTGTGTTCTGTTTGAATGCTGTGGGAAATGTAAATAAAAACACATTTTTAAGAAAAGTTACAGTTTAAGACAATTCATTACTTGACTATTTATAGACACTTTTATTTACAAGATGGTATAATAAGTTACCCATTTTCTAACGTGTCTAAAACAGTCACACCTTTAGTTGCTAGCTACCATGAGCTAGCATAACAGCTAGGATTTCTGACAGGATTTTAAATCATACCCTTAAATATTAATAATCTCCAGGATTTCTGACAGGATTTTATTCATATATATATAAATGTATAAATGTTTATCATCTCTTAGCTAACACTAGATAGCTAGGTAACATATGAAGACTTTTATATAATGTATAAATTATATTCATTAAAGGTTTATAATCTTTATTTTTAACTGTAAATACCTGGCTAACATAAGCTAACCTGACAGGATTCTATTCATATTCATTCATTATCTTCATTGTTAACTCCAGCTAGCTGGCTAACATGATGGTTTCTGGAAGGGGTTTAGTCCACTGCTATGCTAGCTAGCTAAACTGGCTAACATACGCTAACCTGAGAGGATGTTTAAGTCCTATTCAAAGATGTGTACAATCTTCACTGCTAATGGTAGCTAGCTAGCTAACATAACCTGAGAGGATTTCTGAGATTCATTAATATTCATAATCTTCACTGAGAACACTAGCCAGCTAGCTAACATAAAATATTCTGACACGATTTTTATTTGATTTTTGAGTTCTATTCAAAAATGTGTTTAATCGTCATGTGTATGCTAGCTAGCTAACATAAGCTAACTTGAGAGGATTTTTAATCCTGTGAAATACTGTTTATAACATATAAAAACGGTTTCATGCTAACGCTAACTAGCTAGCTAACTAACTAATCTGACAGGAATTCTGAGAGGATTTTAGGTCGCACTCACATTTATAATTCTCAGTGCTAACATTAGTAAGCTAGCTAACAAGCTAACCTGACAGGATTTTAGATGACTTTTTTTTTGCAAAAATGTGTTTAATCTTCATAGCTATGCTAGCTAGCTAATATAAAAACTCTATTTACGCTAACTAGCTAGCTAACTAACTAATCTGACAGGACTTCTGAGATTTTAAGTCACATTCTCGTATATAATTCTCAATGCTAACATTAGTAAGCTAGCTAACCTAAGCTAACCTGACAGGATTTTAGATGACGTTTTACAAAAAAAAATGTGTTTAATCTTTACAGCTATGCTAGCTAGCTAACATAAACTAATCATACAGGATGTTTTAGAGGATTTTTAAGCTCATGTTTATAGTTTTCACAGGTAGTTTTTGGCTAAAATAAGTTAACCTGACAGGGGCTCTGAGAGGAGTTCACAGGACATGTTCATGATCTTCATGCTAACATTAGTAAGCCTTCAGAAAGATCTTCCTCCATTCAGAAGACGACGTAAAATCTATTTTAATTTAATATAACGTTATTGTAAAAACAGCTGAGGTCTAAAGATGATTATTTTGGACAAATCTGAAGGAGCGTTGTCCTTCTTAGCGTTCAGAGAGAACAACACGGAGGACAAAACTCACTTCTATCAAAGAATAATTATATGAGATAATGTTTTAAAAATACAGGATTATAGATATACCAAGTTTTACCGGATATACCAAGCAATTTGTACTTTTTTTATTTTTTTGACATTTTCAAGTCCTTTTATTAAAGCTTTAAAATGAAGAGTGACAGCGGCTAATTTTGACCAGGTTTATTCATGTCATCCGGGTCGAAGGAGAAAGGCTGATCGTAGCCCATGAGGTGATTGTAGTCGTGAGGCACGTCGAACAGCATCGGGTTCACGAGCATCGAACGCTTCTTGGCGTAGAAACTCGTGAACATGCGGCTCACGTCTGGGACTTTGACGTCGCTCTGATGAAACACGGTCTTCTTCTCCACCAGCAGCGCGCTGTACGTGACGGCCGTGTACACGTCCGTCTCTCTGTTGTGATACAAGCGCACCACGTAGCCTTTGGTGATGAGGTGGAGGAGGACCGGCGTCAGGAACGTGAAGAAGCCGATAAACCCGCAGAAAGCCGCCTTCATCGCGAAGCTGCTCACGCCGATGCCCGTCTTCATGAGGATGAGGGGCATCATGCACAAACTGAACATGCTGCTGGAGTACGAGAAAAACTTCACGCCTGCAGATCAAACACAAACATGTAGCTACTCAATGTGACATGTTTTATAATAAGACGGATTTCAACCAATCACAGACAGCCTGCAAACAGCCAATAGGGTCACAGTATTGAAAATCAAAACAGCTACTAATAACATGCTGTCAGGATTTACTCCATAACCAATTTTTTTTTTTGGGGGGAATTGTGTGATTTTTCTCTTTGGTCTGTGTGAAATTTTATTTTTGAACATGATGAATAAGATATTACAGAACTAATAATTTACAGTATACTATAGATACTATAATAAATTACTCTGGGATACTAATAAAAAACAGGTAAGAAAACTTTTAGACACTAATAACAAATCACCTAGGAATACTCTGAGATACTAATAATATAATGGGCTGGAATAATCTGAGAAATTAATAATAAATCCGATAGGAATACTCAGACACTAATGATAAATGAGATAGGAATACTCTGAGATAAATCCGATCGGAATACTCTGAGATAAATCCGATCGGAATACTCTGAGATACTAACAATAATACATGAGGGAACACTAGAAGAAACTAATAATAATAATAGGCGGAAATACTCAGAGACGATTATAATATTCTAGGATAAGTGGCAAAAATTAACACACAACAACAATGTGGGTAGAAAACGGCTAAAAGTGGAAGGAACGCGTTTTAATGACGTCGTTTGTAACTGATTATGGGATCATTATTTTCCCTCGTAAGAGAAGTACACAGTCTTGTACCTACGCCTATTTTCCAAGTGTTTCTTCTGGCTTTGAAATAACTTTCATGAGGTCATGATTCATCTTGCAGCTGTTCTGTGAGAAGTTTTTATAACAAGGTGTAGCAACATAATCCCATAAATAAATAAATAAATAAATAAATAAATAAATAAATAAATAAATAAATAAATAAACCTGATGCTGATGTTTGCTTCCTTAACAGCTCTGTCACTGAACTGGGTTCAGTTCCATGTAAACCACTTTGGATAAAAGTTTCTGACCAATCAGACATCTTAAATGTTTATCTAATCATGCCTTTATTTACTTAGCACTTTTTTTTCCCACTTAATTAAAGCAATTAGCCAAATAGTTATGTCCTGTGAGTGATTTACCGAGCACGGCCTTGCCCAGATTGCCCGTGTAGATCAGAACTCCGTCCTCGGTGCTGCCCGGCTGTGAGGAATAACATCGTCCATACGCACAGGGTCGAATCTGAAGAATAAAAAACATTTGGTCTGAAAGTAAGAAGAACATCTTATAAGATGAAATAAAAAATAAATACAGAACGCAGGGATGTTGAGGAAAAGTTTCGTCTGTTTGATCCACAGCAAAAAGAAGATTCAGTTTCTGTAACACTGGTTAGTGTTAATTACACTGTAGTGAAGTTCTCACCTGGTATTTATCTAATCTGATGACTATAAAACACACGCAGTGGAGAAGTGGAGAAGATCCGAGTCTCATGCAGGAAGTAAAGTAATCCAGTCTACTCTAGAGTAGGATTTCTCACTTATCTGGATAAACAGCATGGAAATAATCCTGCAGTAACGTACCTACTAAATCAACAGTTCAATAAAAATAAGACGTGTTTTCTTTCTTTGCTTAAAATATCCGACTATTTGTGAAATAACCTGAAAAACCTTCACCAAGTAGATTTAATCAGTTTATATAAATTAAGCCAGCATTGTCCTTTGTTAGTTGTGTATGTCTATACTCTAGCAGTCTGGCGTTTTCCTGCTCAAACACACCTGATATGACGATGTAATATCGATATCTCCATAATATATTAACATCATGATAGACATTTCTGAGCATCAGCAGGTGACGGTACTTTTAAATCTCTATTATTACTCATGTAACAAGTAACTGTCATTTTTAGCACCAGCTGTTTTGAGTGATTTACGCTCCCTTTCCTTGTTAAGTATATTTCTTGTAAATGTAAAAATTTGTTTTTCCTAAAAATGGCTCCAGTGTTTTGTTCGCAAACCCGAAATATTGTGATACATTTCGTGACTTGAATGAAAACTCATTCATCAACAAACTGTTCAAAACTCCGATATCGTGGTAAATTTGTTGTGATACATTTTAATGAAATATCTTTTTTATGCATTAAATTTTTTTTTTCATAATTGCAAATTCTGGAAGGAGCTGATTTGATGTTAAAGTTTTCTACTTAACAATTTTTATAACATTTATTCATATTTACATACTTACATACTTTTAAATCCCCCTTTTCAGTGTTAATTTTTTTGTACTGAATAAAAATCACAATTAAAAAGTATCATCAAAGTCAGTTCTAGAGGTTTAATTAGAAATGCAACACTGCTGTACTGCTGATTGTTAGCAAGTGTAAATACTGTGATTATATTCATATAAATGTGTTTAAATCTTGAGTAGTGATATGATATTGCCATATCACCACTTGGATTAAATTAAAAAGTTCAATAAAATAAGCATTGGACTGATGTCTTATAGTCTTATGTGCAAAAACCTGCTTTCTGAAATCTCTGTTATTTCAACTCAGGACAATGATAACATTATACAGCAAATGAAAGCATTAAAAACAGAATAGGAGACCTCCTAAAGGTGGCCATTTCCCCTGCTGTGAAGGTAAAATGGTGCATTTTGTTTGACATGCATGCTTTTGAATGCCATGTTCACCTTATTGATGTGGGATGTGGAGGATGTCCTCTGCAGTGACTGCACTAAAGGATGGCTGTAGCTCAGAGCAGAAGTTGTGCATGTTGTCTGAGAGCTTCTCAGGAAATAAACACTGCCTCGATGGATGTGTCTTAATATCTGCTGATTTCTCGAGATCAATCTAAACCTCGGTAAAGCGTTTAAATGGAACATTTTCAGCAATTTAATGTTATCCAGCCTATTCGGATTACTGCAGAGCCGCCATGTAAAACCCGGAAGTACTTCAGCAGCGCGAACTCCAGGAAGCAAACTGTTATCAGTGCGACGGATTAATTAGCAAAAAATAAATAAACAAATAAATAAAATACAAATACATGCTCTGATTGTCAGTAATATTTTTATTTAAATTTTAATTAAAAAAATAAAGCTATGAAACCTTTTAATTTGTAGCGTACTCACCGGAAGTGAATACTACTAAAGAAGAAGAAGAAGGAGGAGGAGGAGGCGGACGCTTCCGGTTGCAGGAGGCTGTCGCTAGTTTGGTGTTTTCCTGGAAAAGAAGTACGTGATAGTGTATCGTGGGGTAAATATACGTTTTATATTTTATGTTTTTATAAATGTTGTGTAATATTTTATGAGATTATACTGTAATCCCGCGTTCATTTCCACAGACTCGTTTTGGTAACGTGAGTCAGCTATGTGCCGTGTTAACTAAAAGCTAACAGCTAACATTAGCTAGCTGTGTTTTCTCCATTTGTGTTTTATAGCAACTGAGATTTACAGAAACACAGAGCTGGAGATGACAGAGGGATGGAAGAAAAGAAAAGAAAAGAAAGAAAGAAATGGGAACAAAGAGAGAGAAAGTACGGGGGGAGGGAGAGAAGAAATATAAAAAAGAAAAAATAATAATGGATGGGAAGATGAGGAAGGAAGAATAAAGAAAAGAAAGTAATGTGATTATGAAAATAAAAGGTTGGGGAGAAAGAAAGAAGAAAGCATAAAATAAACAAGTAAGAAAAGAATGAAATTATAAGGAAAGAAGAGGAGAAAAAGGGGGAAAGAAGTGCTATGATGATTAAAAAAAAAAGAAGTTGAGGAGAATAAACAAGAGCTGGAAATGACGGAGGGATGAAAGAAAGATAGAAATGAGGGGAAAAGAGAGAAAGTGCTGAGGTGGAGAGGAAAGAAAGAGGAAATATAAATAAGGGGGAAAATGAATGGATGGGAAGATGAGGGGGGGAAGAAGGAAAGGAAAATTTAAAGGGCTCGTCATCGGCACTTTAATCGGTTTGGACCGTTTTTAATTTGTTAAAGAAGAATAACATCAGTTTTACTGGAAATAATGAAAAATAATTTAAATAATAGTAAAAATTAAAAAATTCATAATATATTAGTAAGATTTCGCTTGTAGATAAATTGAGAATATTTTTGTGTCGTGTTTTTAGGAACGCTTGTGATTTTTGTATTTAAAAAATTTTTTAACAGTAGATTTGCTCATTAATTTCTCGTATTTCTCGTGTGTGTGTGTTTTTCAGAGAAGAAGAAGAAGAAGAAGAAGAAGCGCTGAACGGAACAGAACATGGGTAAGAGCTCGCTGTCGATGTTTTCACTCACACTGAAACGAAGGAAAACGAATTAAAGCAAAAAAAAAAAACGCAGTCTGAAAGGTGAAAAGCGCTGAAAAAAACCACCTCGTTACCGTTTCTATAGTAACGGCTCACTCGCAGGTTTTCTTGTTGGCGTGATCGCTTAAGGGCGAGCGGTCGCGGCTGAGCGTTTTATAGGATTCATAACATTTTTAGGATGGAATTATTACAGAAACCAGCAGATCTGAAAAGGATCAAAGGTCACGACAAGGTCAGATGCCTCCGAGTTCGACTGGTTTTATAAAGAGACGTTTGTTTATTTATGTAGCGTTTATGGAAGGAGTCTCCAGTGTCAGAGGTGAAGCTGTAACTTTAGGTTTTCCGACATCTTCAGGACAGCGGAGTTTACGCTTCTTGGCGGTTTCGCGACAAAAAAAACGACAAGCTGCGTTTAATTATTTTGAGAGGAAATAAAGAGGCTGGCGAGGGAACGGGCTTTACAGCTGCTATAACGTAAGCGAGAACTTGTGTTGTTTTTTACGTTGTTGATGTTCTTGTTTGTACTGTACGGTGAAGCCAAAGAGACATTTCCACTTTATGGGCAATAAATTGACCAAACTCACTAAATATAACTATAAGTGGATTTTAAAAAAGTACAGCGTGTTGTTTATTACATAAAAGCGTAATTGTTTGTGACGCTCGGTGACGTGCGGTCGTAGGAAAACGATGAACTCGAGGGTAAACGACTTCCGCGTCATGGTTTTAATCGCTGTGAATGTTTTTCAGACTGTGAAGAGAAGACGTACGGTGGCTGCGAAGGTCCAGACGCCATGTACGTGAAACTGATCTCCTCCGACGGCCACGAGTTCATCGTGAAGAGAGAACACGCGCTAACGTCAGGAACCATCAAAGCCATGCTGAGCGGCCCTGGTGATCACACACACACACACATCTATACACACATACACACACACACACACACACACACACACACACTCACTCATATATATATATATATACACACACACACACACACACTCATATACACTCATATATATACACACACACACACACACACTCACTCACTCACTCATATACACTCATATATACACACACACACACACACACACACACACACACACACAGCTATTATTAAATAATAATTTAATATTTTTATTTATTGTGAAAATATTAATAATTGTTAATAATAAATATTATATTATAAATTATTTTTATAACGTATACCTCTTTATATTGTTAATATTGTTATATATGTTAAATTATGTATAATGTGTATACAATGTCTTTTTCTCTCTCTCTAACAGGCCAGTTATTTATTTTTTTAATTATATAAATGTTTATATATTTAATGTTTATATTTTTATTATTATTATTATTATTATTATTATATTTATATCTTGTATAATGTTCGTATATTTTAAATTGTATATAATATGAATTAAAATAATCTATTTATTTCTTTGTTTTTATTTGAAACCCAGTAAATTATTAATTTCCGACTGTTATATTTCTTTCTTTCGCTCTTTTCTTCCCGAACAGGTCAGTTTGCTGAAAACGAGACGAATGAAGTGAATTTCCGAGAGATCCCGTCTCACGTCCTCTCCAAAGTCTGCATGTATTTCACCTACAAAGTCCGATACACCAACAGCTCCACGGAAATCCCAGAATTCCCCATCGCCCCGGAAATCGCCCTGGAACTGCTCATGGCTGCAAACTTCTTAGATTGTTAAATGCGTTCGTGCTCGAGTTGCGTAAGGAGGCGGTCGTTACGCAGATAGCATGTGGTGTCTGTTTCCCTTCCTCTGCTAATAAATTGCTATGAAATACGAACCACATGAATAAAATAATTTAATAATTAACTCTACCTTTTAAAGAAGGATTTATACAAGTGCTTTTCCCCCAAGAGCTGGGAATATTCATGAATCGTTATTCGTCCAATCACAGAGCGAGCATTTCAGAAATATAAATATCATAAATATTCAAGAACTTTATGCTCAAGTTTCTTCCTACACCAAGAGTCTCAGTTTGCATGCTTTCAGTGGAAGGTAATAAAGCTCTTTTAAAACAGTAAATCATATCTTCTGTCCTACAGTAATATCTGAAATACGCTCATGGAGCACTTTAGATGAACAGGTGATCCTAATGAATAATCATTCATGCAGTTATCTAATCAACCAATCGTGTAGCAGAAGCGCAGTGCGTAAAATCATGCAGAAACACACCAAGAGCTTCGGTTAAAGTTCACGTCAGACGTGAAAGTGAAGATAAACGGTGATGTCAGCGAGTGTTACTGTGGCTGGTTTGAGTATTTCTGTAAGTGCTGATCTCCTGAGAACGGCCAGACTGGTTCGAGCTGACAGAAAGGCTACAGTAAGTCAGATAACCACTCTGTACAAATGTGGTGAGCAGAAAGGCATCTCGGAATGCACAACACGTCGAAACCTTGAGGTGGATGGGCTACGACAGGAGGAGACCACGTCGGGTTCCTCTTCTGTCAGCCGAGATCAGAAAGCTGAGGCTGCAGTGGGCACAGACTCACCAACACTGGACGGGTGAAGATGGAGGAACGTAGCCTGGTCTGATGAATCTCGATTTCTGCTGAGGAACACAGATGGTAGGATCAGAATTTGGCACCACCAGCATGACTCCATGGACCCAACCTGCCTTCAACAGTCCAGGCTGGTGGAGGTGGTGTGATGGTGTGGGGAATGTTTTCTTGGCACACTTTGGGCTCGTTAATATCAATCAACCATCACTTGAATGCCACAGCAGCTTATTTGAGTATTGCTGCTGATCATGTGCTTCCCTTCACGGCCACCATTTACCATCTTCTCCTGGCTTATCACTCCAGCATGATGATGCACCATGTCACAAAGCAGAAGTCATCTTAAACTGGTTTCATGAACATGACGATGAGTTCAGTGCTCTTCTTCAGTGGCCTTGGTGCAGGAATTTGCGTGATGCGATCATCTCAACATGGACCAGAATCTCAAAGGAACGTTTCAAACATCTTGTGGAATCCATGCCACGAAGAATTGAGGCTGTTTTGAGAACAAAAGGAATATTAGTATTAGGATAGTGTTCCTAATAAAGTGCTCGGTGAGTGTATATACATGTGAGATCATGTGAGGAGCGAACAAAGACGTCTGCCGTGGTGGGTGTGGTCTTTTCCCAAATATGGGTTATTCAGGAGGGGAAAAAAATCAATCGTTAACGTGCTGAAGCTGGAGTTTTTTTATTTTTCATTATTATTGTTTCATTAAATGAAATAGAGAGAACTTATTAAGCAAAAATATTCTTGTATCTTTGTCCATTACATTATTTTCAACACAGCGCTGCTGAGTTCTGGACTGTGATTGGTCAGAAGGTGTTGATTAGTTTTCTCTAACAGCAGCCCTGCCAGTAGTGCATCTGCAAATCACAGGTTTATATTAACGCTCTCGTTCTAATACGTACGCTCGTGACCGTTTACGTGTATTTGTATTATCTGAAAGCTAGAGACTGTAAAGAGCGCGGCGCATAAACGTCGCATCGTTATTCAAATCCCTGTAGTGAAACGTGCTGCGTCACGGTGGAAAGGTGACCGTCAGCGCCGAGCTATTTAAATGTGTCGAATGCAAACTAACTCACGGCCAGTGTAAGACACCGTGACCTTGTTTTAGCCTTCACTTCACAAAAGTGCAATCATAAAACATAAACACACCATATTTCCATAAATGAGGAGAGAAATGAGCAATTAAGCAAAACCTTTAATGCAGCAGATTTAAGGTTAAACATACTACATGAACATTTACTTAAGTCTGGATAATTTCTTATACAGACTATTAAAAGATGTCATGCAACATATAAATAAGAGATAGATAGATAGATAGATAGAGAGCGAGAGAGAGGATATATATATATATATATAATAGAGAAACACAAATGTAGGGTTCTCCATAAGACCTTTAAAGAGTTAAACAGGTTCCTTGAGGGTTCTTTAGATAGTTAAAGATGCTTACATTTCTAAATGTGCTCTACTTTTACTGAAATCTTCTGCTGTAAGGTTCAAGCCTTCCATCATGTACATTAGACATGTCTATACAGTGCTTTGCAACTGTTTTAGTGCCCTAAATTAAAAAAAAACAGTAAAGCGCAAATAGATTTCCAAACATTCATTTTCCCCAAATAAATAAATAAAATACATGCTACAGATAAATGTTCGTATGTTAAAGGTGCTGATACTTTAAAGGTATATAGGTTAAAGGTATAAGGTTAAAGGTATGATGCTTTAATATCTTTATTCCGGGTATAAACTCCTGACTGGTGTTCTGAGGGTCTGTTGCTCCTTCAGTAGCAGAGGAACTGAAGCTTCTCGTTGCAGTCTCTGTTCTCCCAGACATGTGTGTTGAAGTTGTGAGCTCCACAGCGGTAACGTGGCGCCGGGCATGAGTTCAGCGAGAACGTGCTCGACGCCTCCTCCCTGCTCACCCACATCCATTTTCTGTCAATGAAGCGCAAATCCGTCCACACGCTGGTGGTCTGAGCCGGAGAGACCTCTTTTCCGGCCAGGCGAAGCGCCGTGGGAACGGTCAGGGAAGCCAGAGCAGTGTGGTACCTCCTGCAGTACTCGAGAGCCTCCTCCCATGTTTTGTTCTCCATCACCAGCGTCAAGCTTCTGTAATAAAAGAAATAACATCTCTTGGAGCAGCTCTTGATGTACCAGCCCAGTGGAGTTGAAGCGACACAATCGTCAGTTGTTTTATATTTAATGATGTTTCTGTCTTTCCACTTAAACAAAGTAGGAGTTCGTCCGTCAGACCACTGCCAGGTGTTTGAGAGTGGCTCGGTTCTCTTCAGCCCAATCCAGGCGTAAAAGCGGAAGCTTTCTTCAGACCACACGAGGTTATTTTGCTCCGTGTCAGTAGTGATGGTTGCCAGGTCTGTGAACATCTGTCTGCAGTAGCTCTGAGCTTCAGACCAGTTCACTGCCTTGGTCACTAACTTATAGTCTCTCACCAGACCTACAGACGTGCCACAGAGGAGCAGCAGGAGCAGAATAACCAAGAACGATTTCATCTTTGATTTCATCTACGATGCGTCTGAGCTCTTCAAGTCTTTCCTGTGCATCTCTGGCAGCTCGACTCACGCCTTTAAGTCCAGTCCAGTTTATTTAAAACACATGCAAAAGACATTCAATTAAATGCCAAGCTCTAATCCTGCTCTAATCCTGTATTTTCCCGTATTTAGTTTGTCTTCATTTCACTTCATATTAATAAATACAGGAGTTAAGTTGGAGACGAGAAGGAAGGAGGTGAAGGATCTCCGAAATTTTAATTGGTGACCAGCAAACAGAGTTGATCTCTGATACATCAGACAATCTGATGATCTGATGGAAATTTAACTAAATCCTAAGAGTCAAGTGTTAAAAGTAAATGTTAACTTTCGAAACTGTCACATTTCAAAGCTAACTTTGAATGTCTGGCTCTTTAGAGGAGCCAATTGCAGACTAGTTTAGATAACGTGACCTTGTCTTTCACCTTTCAACCTTTCAGGAAGAGGAATCATTGAACTCACTGAGTCAACTCAGTCATGACCGAAACGATTCATTGAGTCAAGGGACCGGTTCAGCAAACAAGCGATTGTAAATACAAAGAACATAAAAATATAACTTATAAAAAATATAAAAGTAATGATGAAATGTAATTTAGTGAGTCACACTCTGAATACGAGAGAGTATATCTCAGTCATGAGAAAAATGATTCACTGATTCAGGAGTCACCTTACGGATGAACCTTAATGTAGTAAGCAACTAAGCAAACTAACAAACCATGAGCAACTTTCAAAACATCTTAAACATTATATACAAACATAAACATTCTCACAACAATTCTCACAACAAGCTAAAAAAAATTTTCCCCCACACATTTTTATAACAACACAAAGTTAGGGGTCTTACATGCTAACTAAGTGGATTATTGTTTGTCATAATTATTTTTAATTAATTAGCAGAAGATGTGGATGTGGCTCCAACACTTTTCACAATTTAGCAAGCTAGCTAAAGTGACATGCATGTTCTTTACTCAATCAAATTCAGTATTCTCACTGTGATTGTCAGATTTCATGTTATAGGCGGTATCTAAAGAAATGAAATGTGTGTCGTCTTATTTCCATCTGATTGCTGAGACATACAGGACATTTTGGACACCAGTGCTCAACAGTCTAAATAGTTAGTGGAACATTTTTTATGGCATATATTAGTTATATTTTGTATTGCACATGCTCAGACCTAGCTCAGTAACTTTTAATATCTAAACTACAGATGATATGCAGAGTTAGTTTTATATATATATATATATATACAATATAAGTTCATCTAATATCAGAAAAGATTGGTTCTAGCATAATGCAGCATTAATACAATATGTGCCGTAGAGTATGAACTGCTTTGTGAACTAACCAATCGTAGTGCATGACTAGGATACAGTTAGCCAATCGGAATGCAGGATGGAGTATAACTAGCCAATCGCAGCGCAGGAGGCGGGACTTGTGAAAACACGGATGTAGGGAGAAAAATAACGCGTCCAGAACTTGGGGAGTTCCAAGATGGCGTCGATGCAGGTGAGTAGCTAAACTACAGTAAACAAATCGAGTTAATTGAAACTGTTAGAGCGAGATTTTAATTTATATCGCTATCAGCTATAATTACAGGCAGAATACTTTATCCTGTGTGTGTTTGTTAACCCGTTATCTGTGAATGGACTTCGAAAATCACGAATATTGAGCCAGCTAGTCTTGACACTTGGGTTAGCAAGTCGGATGTGTAGCTTTAGCGTAGCAAAACATGTTAAACTAGACTTGAATGTTTATCACTCCTGAGCCTCGTTATGAGGTTTTTGTCTTAGAAAATAATTTACAAACTTAACTGGCTGGCAGTTGAAATTACCGAAATGTTCTGTGTTGATTTGGATATTGAATATTTGAATATTTTACAGTTATGTATTAATTCTGATCTGTAAAAAGGTTGTAGAATGGATTAGAATAATAAACATCAGCTCATCTCATGAAAGCTGTGGATTTTATTAGCTGAAGATGTGCAGATTCCTGCATACTGGGTTTCTGACAGCACTGAAATATTAAACTGATTAAAATACGAAACTGTCCTAAAAACACCTAATTATTATTATTATTATTATTATTATTATTATTATATGCTCTGCATTACGTACAGTAATATATATTTGTCCCTGTTGTGACACAAACCTGATGTGTAGATGTAGTTGTAGTTATAAAGTTTAGAAGCTTATCTAAGAATTAAAAAGAATTATTAAGAACAGAATGGACTGTCGAGGTCAGTGTGATAACCGCTGGATAAATAACTGAGGATTTTATTGTTTTTTAGTAAATCGTGGTGTAATAATAGTAATAATAATAATAATAATTGTATGAAGAGTTAATCCAGGCTTGTCTTTAATTATATATAATAAGATCAGTATTTCGGAGTTGCTTTAGTGTTTAGTCTTATTGTTTATATCGACTTGAGTTTGAGTGTTGTTAAAGTTGTATGCCTTAAATAAGACCTAACAAAGTGTTTAATGAGGTGACGTTCAAATAAATCGACCGGTCAAAGGGGTGCACAAACTTTTGCACTCAGTGGTATTCATGGTTTCTCTTTCTAGAAAAGGTTACAGAAGGAACTGTTGGCTTTGCAGAGTGATCCGCCTCCGGGAATGACGCTGAATGAAAGGAGCGTTCAGAACACAATCACAGAGTAAGTGCTCGTGATTCGTTTAAAAATATACATTAACGAAATTATTCCACACACACACACACACACACACACACACACACACACACACACACACACACACACACAGAGAGACGTGATGAGTGTGTGTGTTCGCCCGTGTGTCTGTTGTGTAGGTGGTTTATAGATATGGAGGGCGCTCCCGGAACCCTGTACGAGGGCGAGAAGTTCCAGCTCCTCTTCAAGTTCAGCAGCCGATACCCGTTCGACTCTCCTCAGGTGAACGACAGGAGCGACAGAGCGCACGCTGTTTTCTCTTCGCTTCCTCAGGTGCCCTTCTTCATCTCGACTCTCTGTGTCCCTCTGTGTCCCTCTGTGTCGTGCAGGTCATGTTCACCGGCGAGAACATTCCGGTCCATCCGCACGTCTACAGCAACGGACACATCTGTCTGTCCATTTTAACGGAGGACTGGAGTCCGGCTCTGTCCGTCCAGTCCGTGTGTCTAAGCATCATCAGCATGCTGTCCAGCTGCAAAGAGAAGGTCAGTGTCCGTATGTAAAAGCTGAACTGAACCGCGTGCGACACGTCGCCGCTGCAGCCGTTAAACAAGCTCGACTTGCGTTCTGTCCCGGGGCGCGCGTTCTGTCCCGGGGCGCGCGCTCTGTCCCGGGCCGCGCGCTCTGTCCCGGGGCGCGCGTTCTGTCCCGGGGCGCCGGTTCTGTACCCGGGCGCGGGCGGGGGGCCGGGCGCGAAACGCAGTCGCGCGAGGTTATAGGGAGGACACGGGGTAGAGTGGGGCGGGT
>CM074994.1:690081-700860 GCA_037576825.1 Pangasius krempfi | reverse complement strand
TTAATATAAACCTGCGCTACTGTCAGAGCTGCTGTTATAGAGAATTAATCAACACCTTCTGACCAATCAGAGCGCAGCACTCAGCAGCACTGTGGTATAAATGAAAAAAGTTTGTACGCCCTAAAGCAGTTTTAATTCATAGTAACAAGACGTTTAATGTGTTAATGTTCCTTCATTATAATCAATAGCAAATTATTTTTTGTCAACTTTATTGTGTTTTGGATTGATGTCATGTTACAGGATGCGTCCATGTTTCCTTTTTTTATCTTCTTGGAACTGTATTTTTTGTAAATAATTCATGAAATGATTTGTAAATGAGTCATGCTTACTTTTCTTCCCTTTCAAAATACCATGTGGGTGTACAAACTTTTGCACTAGTGGTAGTATACTCATTGAACATCTTAAACAAAGATGTGAACATTTGATCATCGGTTATTAAAAAAGAATTAACACAATTTGGTCAAATTTTTCAAACAAGACTCCTGTTGTTGTTTTTAATTGTATGTAAAAAAAAAAAAATAAAAAAAAAGGAGGTAAAAAAAACAGAGTTTATTTTTTTTAAGATAAAATATTTATTGTAAGAATGACACATATTGCACATTTGAATATACAATACATTTTTAAAAGTTGTCAGAAAAAGAACAACGACTAAAGTAACAAACGTTTGGTCACAGTGTGGAATCGAACAAAACAGAAATTACAAATAATTATATATAAATAAAGATAGTGTACACTGTTACAGTAACATACTGCATTATTTCATAATCAGGCTGATCAGAGGACTTTATAAAGACGCGTGCCGATATTTCTGTCCGGTTCAGAACGCAGCGTAAGGCCAGACGTCGTCTGGAGGACATGTTTAATGGAAACATCAGAGGCATGTGTCCTGCTCGGAGGACGATATCCCATAATTCTGTGTGTGACTGAAGTTTATTTACTTTTAAAAAGCCTTAAAATGAGAACGTAAGGTCATTATTTAAGATGCAATATGATGAAAAAAAAAGTTATGCAGATCAAAAACCCCCTCGTACACACCCCGCCCCTTTCCCCTGCTATCCGGTACTTACCGCATTTGCATACTGAAATCTGATTGGTTCGTATATTTTATGATGCGATAACACCTGCTTGTTACATCTTGAACAATAATCCATTGTTTTTTTCCTGTGAGATTTTTTTTTTTTTTTTAAATAAAAATGTAGGCAATTATCAGGGGCATAAAATATAGAATATCGGCACATATCTAATCTGTAGATGATTAAGTGATCAGGCTTAAAAACGGAAATGTGTCTGCAGCTTAACAAGATCCATAGTTTTCTAAGTCGTTTAATTACAGTTCTTATTTTTCGCTCCAGATGAACCTGAGCGTTAGAGACGTAAGGCGATATCGCAGAAGATCCGAGGGCCTACATGCTGATCTTCGACTCGTTGTTGTTGGTGGATTCTTTCCGATGAGCCAGGAACGAATACATGCATTTATCGGCGCCGAGGAAGCGGTACATGCACACGATGGCGTCGAACGGCAAAATCCTGCAACAGAGAGATCAGCAGCAGTTAAAAATACGGTGACGTCGCGAGGAAGTGGAAGCTTCGCAGCTCAGAAGGTTGTGAGTTTAAATCTCACAAGCAAGTTTTTCTTTTTCTTTAATAAATAATAAAATGGTGGCTCTAACAGCCATTCAACGCAGATTCTATAAATATGCAAACCTTTCCCTTCGCTCCGTTTCCCTGGTAAAGCACTGCTTCATTAGCATACTGAAACCTGATTGGTTCTTATATTTTATGATGTAATAACACCTTCCTGAAAGCCCCTACATCACTAGATGACTATACTGTGCAGTTCAATACAGAGTTTACACCACTACAGATTTATTTATTTTTTTATTTTTTTTATTTTTAAGCTCTTCATTCATTCAAAACATTTTTTACTCGCGTGTGTAAAATCTGTAAACTGTGATGTGACATCACTGTCAAATCAAATCAAATTAAACAGCCTGAAATGATTTACTCATAAAAACTGCGTTTCTATAAAATGATAAACATCGGTGTCGTGACTCACGTTTTCATGAAGGTGACGGCGTACATGGCGCGCGGCGTGCAGACCATCGGCTGATCCGTCAGGATGGCTCTCATGGCTCGCTCCACGCAGTGCTCGGGGTTCAGCGGCGGGAAAAACGGTGCGATCTCCTTCCTGCGCAGGAGAACCGAAGATCAACCACAACGACGCATAAATTATAAATAATTAATTAATAATAATTATTGTTTAATTATATAATTCATATAAAGAATAAGCTTCTCACCAGCCCATTTTTCCAACAGAACAACATTAAATACATTCCGGCTTCATATACAGGTCTGTGCAAAAGTTTGTACACCCCTACAGCTAAATCTAAGGTGACAGCGAAGTAATTCATGGCGAGATACGTGTACTTCCTGTTTTATGTTTCCTTCGTTAACGCAAATAATAACTATTTTGATATTTGAATTTTTTTTTTGTAGATAAATTGTAAAATCAAGCCACGTTTATATGTTTTTCCCTCCTCAACACACCAAAGGGGGTACAAACTTCTGCACTGAACTCTCCGCTCTACTAAACGGTGACCCACCTGATTTCACAGCCTTTAAACATCCCCGTATCGACCAGGAACGGACACACCAGCGTCATCTTGATCCCGTCTTTGTTCGCCGCCTTTAACTCGTGGCTCAGGGACTCGTGGAAGCCGATGGCGCCGAATTTGCTGGCGCAGTAATCCTGCGACAAAAACACGACCGATGAGAATTAGATCTGCAGAAAACAACGCGTTCATATCAGGATCAAAAAAGCGCGGATACAGAACACACACCTCGACCCCGGCCGTGGTGAAGAGACCCAGAGAGCTGGCGACAGTCACGATGTGGCCCTCGTTTAACTCCAGCATCTTCGGGAGAAAAGCTTTCGTGGTCTGTGAAGCACATGAGACAAATCAACACCCGACCGAGTCACGTGTCTGACGTAAAGCTGTAACGCTGACGGGACGAAGACTTCTCCTACTGACCCAGAAGTGGGCGTGGCAGTTGACCATCATGGTCCTCTCGATCAGTTCGTCGGGACACTCGAGGAGGTGACGTCCTGAAACCACGCCGGCGTTGTTGACGAGGAACGTGACGTCTCCCACCTCTCTCCTCACCTGCTCGGCCGTGGCGTACACGCTCTCACGCTTACTCACGTCACACACGTACGTGTAAACCCGGGGCTGGAACGCGGGCAACTCCTCAACGCTGTCGTCTGAACCTGCACACACACGATCGCTCACAATGTTAATAAAATAATAATAATAATAATAATAATAAAATAATAATAATATAATGATGTGTGTGTGAGTCTCTAAAGTCTCCGTGTTTCTGGATTTGATGTTTGATGGACAAATCCTGATGACACGCCCACTTTTCAAGCGTAAATGCTTTCAACTGGATGAAATCTACATTTTAAAGTCACTTTAAAGCCTATAAAATGTTAAAATGTTAAAAGTCTAATTTGAGATTTTGCATTTTAATTTTTAAGAATGAAACTTTTATTTAATTATGAATTCACTGTTGCGCATTTAATTGTGGATTAATGTGTATTAAATATCTACTTTTAGATGATTTTTGAGGAAAAACATTTTAAAAAATCTTTATTATTAACATTCAGGATTTTGCTGTAGTGGATTTGGTTTGTTATCTTTTTAAATCATTATTCTGAAATTCTGTATTAAAGTTTATTTATTAAACATCTACCTTGAGATTCAGCCTGAACTTCTGAGCATAAATCTTTTTTAAATCTTTAATTTCTGCATCTGGGTTAAGTTTTGGACGGAAATGTTTAAAGTTTAAAGTACAGAATAAACTTTGTGGAAATAGAAATAAAAATATTAAATCTCATAAAAATGTTAAATGTGTTGAATTTTGGATTCGTGACTTTTAGGTCATTTTTAGAGAAAAATAAAAATCTTTACGATGTTCAGATCATCAGCAGTTTTACAGTCAGTTTTATTAAACTCCTCATTTGAGCCTCTGTAGTTAATTTTAGATAAACACACACACACACACACACACACACACACACACACACAGAGACAGAAACACACACACAGAGACAAACAAACAGACACACACACACACACACACACACACACACACACACACACAGACAGACAGACAGACGCGCGCGCTTTGCAGGGTTTGGACTCACCTGTGCAGGTGCTGCTCGTGTCGGTGATGTTTTGTCGGTAGATTTCGCGCACGAGCTCCGCGGTCTCCTCGTTGGCGGTGCGGTTGATGTCCCAGAGCGCGAGCGTGGCGCCTCTGCGGGCGAAGTGCAGCGCGAACAGGCGGCCCAGTCCACTTCCGGCCCCGGTGATCACGCACACGCGGCCCTGCACGCGCTTCTCCCGCGGCTTCACGAGCCACCGCGCCGCCGCCGCCGCGAACGACCAGAGCACCTTCACGCAAACCACGCAGAACTCCGCCGCGATGTGCATCGTCATCAACCGCCTCACTACCGACCACCGAAAAAGTTTCTGTAGAAAGTTTGATCTGAAACCGAGCCTCAGTGCAGATGATCCGATCTAAACACACACACACACACACACACACAACTAAACTATCATCTGATCGACTTCTGCAGCGCGCGTACACACACACACACACCTCTAACTCCTCATTACACGTCCTTCTGCTCCTAACATAAATACAGGACCGGGGTGATGTCATCACGCTGATGTCGTCACCGAAATCCCAGACGATCCCATCAGCGGAACAGAGGAACAAGGTTGCCAGATTAGACTTTTAGATCAGATTATGGATCTACATCCTTTCTGGTGTTACAGGATGACGTTAATGATAACAGCGACGTAGCGTCAAACCGGATGGAGCGGAGAACCTCGACTCACACGACTCACAGCCTGTCGTGACTAGAGACTCCATCTCAGCTGAGGAGAAGCAGCTCCAAGCCACGGTGCTGCCACCACCATGCTTCACAGCAGCGAGAGTGTTCTCTAGTGTCATATTTGTGTATGTACTTATGTCTTAAAGCTGCGATAATCGTTTCTTTTATCTTCACTTGTACCAATAACCTGAGAGATGTGTAGAAAAACGAGGAGTTAAGCCGTGGCTTTAGCAAAAGCGTATTAAATCTCTGAGAAAACTCGCTCGGAAAACTGGCTTCCCATCCGGAACGCTTGTTTGTATTTGGATGCGCTTCCTGTCAGTCATTTAATAGACACTATACAAGCCAAAGTAGATCCTGGGGGCGGAGTTTCGTGCTCATGGACGGGAATCATTCAAATCCTGAACCCATGTAACGCTTGGAGATTTAATCTTGGAGGAAAAAAGACTCATCTAATGTAGCTTTAAAATTAAAGTTCTAGCCCTGTCTCATCAGACCATCAGACATTGTTTAGAGCACAGGTTCCTAACGCTGGTCCTGGAGAACCCTCAGTCCTGCTCTAACACACACTTCATCTCAGGAAGAGCTGCTTATTAGATCATTCGTTGAATCAGGTGTGTTGAGAGCAGAGGAAACACTGAAACATGCAGGACAGCGGGTTCTCCAGGACCGGGGTGAGGAACCTCCACTGTAGTGGAACTGGATGTTATACTCTTTCCCAGACTGTGTGTGTGTGTGTGTGTGTGTGTGTGTGTGTGTACATAATGCAGAAGATGGTTAATGATACATCCAACACCATGGATATTAATTTATACCCGTCTCCTGATTGATTGATACCTTTCAATAATAAGATTATGTAGAGCTTTTAGAGCTATTATTTGTTTATTTGTTTGTTTTTGGTCATAAACATCTGTGGTTAGACATTTGAAATGTTACTGAACACTAAGTTTTTAAAGTGAAAAGAGAAAATGTATTTTTAAAATGAATTTTTTGGGAGAAGAGTTGAGATAAACTCCAAGGGCAGGTCAGCGTACTGTTTAAACTCGAGTCAATTATTCCAATCTGGCAACCCTGATGTTTTCCAACTAATAATAATTTTAAGTTTTAAAGTTTTTTCAAAGTAATTTTCAGATTGAAATCGACAACAAGATTTGACATTACATTGATTGTTTATTATACGTGTTGTTTGTTTTATGTTAAACCTTTTTTTTGAAGCATTTCATGTAGTATGGATATTTTCCCTGTTATGCTATGAGTCTAAAAACTTCATTTCCCATAATCACCCGCGCTTCATAGGGTGGCAGTAACTCGCCTGAAGTGCCACGTAAATAATATTTTCTACTCATCAATTTACAATTATATTATTATAATGATTTTTTTTAATTAAGCGTTAGCGCTAGCTAGTTAGCTAGCTAGCTAGGTTGTGTACACAAAGTCATATTATTCCTTGTTACTTTAGAAGTATTAGATTAGCATAACACAAACAACTAACGTGTATTTTTCATTAATTTATCCTTTTGTCGTTGTCAGTCAACGCTTTTTAATGTTTAAGGATCATTAATAAATAAACATTTGTTGATAAATAAAGTAAATTCCTCGATTATAAAAATCAGGCGATATAAAAGGATACCTAATCCTGACCGGAAGTGTGCGGACCTATAAGGCGTCTGTGCGCATGCGTGAAAGCCTCTTTTACCGTGGGCATAATGGCGGGTGAAACGTAAGTCGACTGTCTTGTCGTTTAAATCTTCTTCCATCGGCGTCTGTGGTGCCTGTTCGCTGTCAATCTCAGATGGAGAATAATGTTTAAACACTTATCTGTGTGCTAAAGTCGATATTAGTGACGGATATGGAGTATAAAGTGTATAAAAGTTGATGTTAAAGATGGAAGTGTCTGGATCAGTGTAGCATTAGCAACGTGATGTTAACCGGCCTGTAGTTGGTGAGAGGGTTCATCTGAATAAAAGCGTTTGTTTTAGAATAAAACAATTATACAAAATAAATTTAGAGCAGAATTAATGTTAAAATACTACCTCATGCTCTACAGTAGTGTGTTTATCAGGACACTACACCTGTGTTAGCTGGATGCTAAGCGCTAACGTTACCTGTGCTAGTCTCATGATGATCACCGTTTTATTGTTTTTTATTATTTTTTTTCCGTTAATTAATGTTTGTTTGCAGTCAGTGGAAAGTTAAAATTAACTAAATTTAGCAATAAACACTCCCATTTGAATGTTTTGCATCATGTCCTCTCACATTGCATGTGGAATTTCTGCATCCTGATCATTAAATTCCTTTAATTCTGACCTGGAAAGTCTATTTTTATGAGTCAACACCGTTTAAGCTGCTTAATCTACTGACAATCTGCTATAAAAAGTGTTAAAAGGTGTTTTGGAGTCACAGAAAGTTGAGTTGTAGGGAAGATATGGGGTTATATATAAAGTAATTTTTAATAAATCAATTTAATTCGTGTTTATCTACAAATATCTTGCAGGTCTTCAGCAGCGGTGTATAAATAAATATATAAAATAGTGTTAAAGCAACACAATAAAATGTGTTAAAGGATAAAGATGAAGAATAGAATAAAATCAGAATAAACTTAAATGTTATAAATTTAAAATGGTGCGATAAAGAGGGTTATTTATAATTAACGCTATAAACGGTTACTTTTATGTCCAAGAATTTCGTCTCACTGATGAGACACTTGGGTGCCAAAACTTTTACTTTCTTGCGAGTTGTGGTCTTTAGGAAGTCGTAGCGTTTTGTTCTGACGTCGTGTCTGTGTTCGTTTTCAGAGAGAAGAAGGAGACGAAAGAGGCGGCGAAGGAGAAGAAAGAGACGAAGGAGAAGAAAGTTCCGTCCGTCCCCGAAGGCCTCTTGAAGAAGAGGAAGCGCTATGCGGCCTTCAAGGCGGCTCGCGTCAAGGCTCTGCGGGTCGAGAAGAAGGTTTGTGCCTTTTAAAGTCACGTTTATGGAACGTAAACCGTCCGAGTGGTGCTCTGACTTCTCTCTCTCTCTCTCTCTCTCTCTCTCTCTCTCTCTCTCCCCAGAATCGCAGAATCACCCGGAACCTGATCTACGCCAGAGCGCAGTTCTACCACAAAGAGTACCGGCAGATGTACAGGCGCGAGATCCGCATGAACCGCATGGCTCGCAAAGCCGGAAACTTCTACGTCCCCGCTGAGCCCAAACTGGCCTTCGTTATCCGGATCAGAGGGTGAGGGTTACCTCTACAGGGAGGTTACGCTGTCAGTTCTGAGGAACATTTCACCCGGGCTCTGACCGCTTTGCTTCATGTGCGACTTTTTTTTTAATCACAGAAAGAAAAAGAAAAAACACCAACACACACACATTGCGCTTTGAGTAAATTTTCTCGGGAGTAAACGATAAAATATAGATAACATGAAGACGTAAAGGTTAAACGAGATTTTGTTGAAGACTTTGTTTTTTAAAAATATTTTTCGAGTTAATGAAGACTAAACCAGTGTGTGTTTACATCCGGACTGAAAAATCTGATTAAGTGATCGTGTGTGTTGGAGAACTCTGAGATCCTGCTCAGTGGTGGTGATGGTTTTTTTCCCCCCTTGTGTGTGTCGCTATGGACGCAGTTTTAGTTTCCAGATGTTTCCAGATGTGAACAGTGCGGTGGTGTTGTGGGTGAAGTGTTCCTTCTGTAACGAGGTGGTTAATGATGCAGCTCTTTTTTCCCCGTCATATCGACCGTGGTGATTCCTCTGCTAATCAGCCAGTGTCACTGAAACCACACGTCTGTGTGTGACTGCAAACACACGAGTCTGAGCGCCGGTCCGTTAACGCTGTGTGTGTGTGTGTGTGTGTGTGTGTGTTTTTCTCCGTTTCTCCCGCCGCAGTATCAACGGCGTGAGCCCTAAAGTGCGTAAGGTTCTGCAGCTCCTGCGTCTGCGCCAGATCTTCAACGGCGTCTTCGTCAAGCTCAACAAGGCCTCCATCAACATGCTGCGTATCGCCGAGCCGTACATCGCCTGGGGGTGAGGCACGACTGCGCTTTTACTTTCTCTCCACTTTCAGCCAGTAGAATTGGGTTAGAATGCTGGTTAAATGCAGGTGTCTGTTAAAGGGGAAGTCTCAGGTGTGACACCTGCTCAGGTGCAGTATTTGACGTGTGTGTGTGTGTGTGTGTGTGGTTTTGTCCCTCAGTTACCCCAACCTGAAGTCTGTGCGCGAGCTCATCTACAAGCGCGGATACGGCAAGATCAACAAGCAGCGCATTCCTCTGACCGATAACTCGCTCATCGAGAAGACCATCGGTAAAAACACACCGTCTGCGCACACACACACACACGCGCACACACACGCACACATACACACTCCACACACACTCACTCACTCCACACACGCACCTCTCACTCCACACACTCTCTCTCTCTCTCTGTCTCTCTCTCTGTCTCTCTCTCTGTCTCTGTCTCTGTCTCTGTCTCTGTCTCTGTCTCTGTCTCTGTCTCTGTCTCTGTCTCTCTCTCTCTCTGTCTCTGTCTCTGTCTCTCTCTCTCTCTCTCTCTCTCTCTCTCTCTCTCTGCACACGCGGTGAAGATGACGCAGGTTGCGTCGCCGACTCTTTTCAGAGGAACGCATCTTAAACATGCTCAAAATGTTGCTATGTGATGGCAGACTAATTTGCATATTTTAATTATTCATCATGAAAATTAGCATATCAAAAGACAAACTTGGCTGCATGAGGGAAGATTTACAGTTGGCATAGAAAATGATTATATAATTTTTCTTGTAGAAAAGTCATCTTTGGTCGCAGCACCACAAACTAAACTTCTGCACATTTCAGGGGAAAAATGTCAGTAATTCAGTGACGGTGATTAGTGATGAAGGAAACCGTTACTTTAAATATCTGAGAGAAACGTTGAAGTGTGAGGGGTGGGACAAACGGTGGCGGTCAGTGATTGGTCGCCGGGAGCGGCGGTGGTCTGTGATTGGCCGCAAGCACAACAGTCAGTCTTTACACACTGATAGTGAGAGGAGCGAAGCTGCTGTCAGCTCGTTTATCTGCAGCTGGAGGACCGTATCGTGTTCAGGACCGTCACTAACGTCTGCTCGAGAACCTGCGTAAGCTCTCTCTAATTGGGTTTGTTTTTTTTTTTTGGAAGAAAAGTCACTAAAATGGTCTGAAAGTCGCCAAATCTAGTGACAATGTCTCTTTAGTTGGCAACACTGGATATGATTTTTAATAAATTTCTGTTCTCGGTTCAGTGGGAAGTTGATTTTATGACCTTTATGGAACGAGGACAGGTGTAATGGCGCCTTTATGGAACGAGGACAGGTGTAATAACGCCTTTATGGAACGAGGACAGGTGTAATGGCGCCTTTATGGAACGAGGACAGGTGTAATAACGCACATCAACCGCTTATCAGCACTGAACACGGGAGTAAAATTCAGTTTTCTTTTACGAATAGCGTGAATTATCGTGAATGTTTTCCTCGCCCAGCTCTGGTCGACTCCCAGACAGAACCGTGATGCGCTTTTGTAACGCCGTGCAGGTTAAGTCTGAGGGCCGAATGTAACGAGAGAACGTTGCTCCTATTTTCTCCAGGCTCGTATGGAATCATCTGCATGGAAGATCTGATCCACGAGATCTACACTGTTGGCAGGAACTTCAAAGCCGCCAACAACTTTCTGTGGCCTTTCAAGCTGTCGTCTCCTCGCGGTGGCATGAACAAGAAGACCACTCACTTTGTGGAGGGAGGAGACGCCGGGAACCGAGAGGACCAGATCAACAGACTCATCAGGAGGATGAACTGAAGGTGAACCAACTGAACAAACACATCTGTGTGTGACAGAGGGGCGGAGACTGGAAGAGAGAGGGGGGGAGACTGGAAGAGAGAGAGGG
>CM074994.1:661315-689870 GCA_037576825.1 Pangasius krempfi | reverse complement strand
CCCCCCCCCCCCCCCCCCCCCCCCCCCCCCCCCCCCCCCCCCCCCCCCCCCCCCCCCCCCCCCCCCCCCCGAGAGAGGAATTGACACTTTAAAAATAAATAAATAAATTTGCGTACTTTGTCTTTACACTTTGAGTTCTGATTACGACTGAGCCAATTATTAACATCTGTTTTTATCATTTCTGCCAAAGCATCAGGCCTCGACGCCTCTGTGCGTTACGACACTGTACTTTACTGTCCTTCTAAACACCTCCGTTCCTTCTTTTAGCAGAAGTTAAATAACTAAAAACTAAATAAATACAGATTATTAAAATCCACAGCTCATTAGACTGGAGCTCGTGTCTGTCCGCTTTCCTCCGTCTGTGTAAACACTGTGTTTAAAAGCTTTTACAGATCAGTGTGTGTTTAAAATATTTAAAATGTGTTTTTATAATAAAATCAGACATTTTATTTGAAAAAACATCATTTTGTAGATTAAAATGTTCTTTATGTACTGAATTATTCACATCTCTAACATTTGAAAACTTTTCTTTTCAGGTGTACTGGGACATCATTTGGTTTATGGAAAATAAACGTTTAATACACACACACACACACACTGTCTCTTCTCTTTATTTCCTGTGTTGAAGCATTAGAACAAGGTGCTAATATATACTTCACAATCCAAAGAAAAATAGTGAAGTATTATATTTTTATTATACTTTATTGAACCGTCTTCCTTGGAGTGTGTCTCCCTCTAGTGGCTGTAGCTGGTGTTACAGCGCGGAGGATTGCAGGCTTGTTGCTCTGAAGCTCAGTGACGTTTAAAGAATTTTATTAATTTGTTTTTTTCTCTCTTAAACGGAGTGATTTCCCCTCATCTGAGAGATTCTGCTTTCTGACGGTTTAAAGAGGAACACCAGGGGAGATGGAGAAAAATGAGAAAATATATTTATAGAAAAATATTTATTCCCGTCCTGTCCGAGTTTTAGACGACGGAGTCTTTTACTTAACGTTTTCCCCAGGAGTTAAAAAGTTAATGTCATCATGATGCATCGCCCCTAAATTATTAAAAATGCAAAAATAAATCCCAGTCCTAGTGAATGCAGTCTAATAAAGTCACTTTCAGCAGAAATGTAGCAAATGTATAATTAATAATTATATACTAAAATTAAACAAACCAAACGGATCAACGGTTTACTGCAGCAGCAGAGTGGAAATGTGGTTTTGATGAAATTGAGATTTAAGAAGGAGTTTTATAAAATAAAACGGAAAGGAATAACATCTGGTCCTTTAATTATTGGTGTAAATGATGCAGGACCTCAGCATATTTTGTGTATTTGAACTTCAATAAACTCGATCCTGAAAACACTACTTACAAACTAAAAAAATGCTTTTTATATAAAAAAAAAAAAAGAACGAAAAGGTCTTTGTGGATTTTTTTCCCTCTTTTTTTGGTGGTGGTTCTTTTCGGTCTGGTTTTGCGCTTGTCGATGTTATTGTATGTTCAACACTGTGTGTAAAAATAAGTGGCTGAAAATCAGAGATTTTATTTCTTGACGCAGCTTTTCAAAAAGTCAGGAGGTGTTTTATTCCTCTTGTACCACTGCGGCTCGTTGTGTTATTCCTTAATCAATGCAGGTGAGAACCGAGTCCAGCTTCACGCCTCCGCCCTTTGTGTGTGTGTGTGTGTGTGTGTGTGTGTGTGTGTGTGTGTGTGGAGTTTGCGTGTTCTCCCTGTGTTTTGGGGGTTTCCTCCGGGTACTCCGGTTTCCTCCCCCAGTCCAAAGACATGCTTTGTAGACTGATTGGCATCTCTAAATTGTCCTGTATGTGTGTGTGTGTGTGTGTGTGTGTGTGTGTGTGTGTGTGTGTGTGTTTCCTTCGCCTTGTGCCCCGAGTCTCCTGTGATTGGACTCCAGAAGATGGACAGATGTTTACAATTTAAAAGAAAAAAGTCATTACCAGTTTACTGAGATGTGGAGTGAAGTCAACTTTAAAGGATAAATCAAAAAAAAAAAAAGAAAGCTTGGTCAGAAATCCCAAATCCCACTTCTCTTCTGGAGTTTAAATTAATTTAAATAAAAAGATGAATGAAAGTGAGAGATGAACAGAACTGAAACTAGTAACTCGATCCGATACGCATGAATAAAGTTAAAGACGCCTGCTTTAATCCTGATGAACACACAGACACTGTTTGTGCTTCTAAATGCTGATAAAATGCTGAAAGGTTTCTGGAACATGGAACATGAATCTCTGTAACGTACTGAACTCTTTTCTTTTGACGCTTTCAGTACAAATCCACTTTTTTACCTCGGAGCTGAAGCTGGTTTTTAATCGAGTGTTCGGCCCCCAGATGGCGACACTGAGTAATCAGTAAGAGTCTAGTATTTTTTTAATTGTTATATTTGTGTATCATGTTTTTGTTTGTTTAAGTAAAAGGAGCTCTGATGTAATCAGTGCCAGATAAATATTTCTTGTCCAAGTGCTCGGAGTTGTTCAGTTGTACTTTATCATATTTGGCTTTTGTTTATTGGTTTCAGTTTTTTTTTTTAATTTATTTTATTTATCTGTGGCGAAAGCACAAATGCTGCCCTCTCTGGGAGTCTGTTGTGTGTTCGGAGATGCTTTTCTGTGCATCAGGGTGGTACAGAGTGGTTGTTTGAGTTACTATAGCCTTCCTGTCGGCTCAAACCAGGCCATTTTACTCCTGACCTTCTCTCAGGTCATTTCCTCCTGAAGATCTTCCACTCACTGGGTTGTTGTGGTGGTTGTTGTTGTTGTTGTTGTTGTTGTTGTTTTTCGCACCGTTCTGTATGAACTCCCGTGTCTTCATGACATTTTCTGCGAGATTGATGATGTTGCTTCAAAACAACCTGAAGAATATTATTCACCTTCTCGAGAATGTGTGCGACTCTTAATTTCGGACATTTCCACACCTTCAGAATGGCTTTTGTGTTGTGGTTTCTGGTTGCTGCAGTTTTAACCCTTTTATTTATTTATTTATTTATTTAACAGGAATACTTTTTTTAATTATTATTATTATTATTATTATTCATTCATGTGCTGTCTGTGAACAGAAGTAGAAAAACAAATTTTGTGCCTTTTGACTTTAGAGAGCTTTTATATTATTCTAAAAGCTTCAATTTCCAGGTGATGAATAAACACTTGATTTATCCGGTAATTAAGCATTTATGAATTTTTTTTGTTTTTGTTTGTTTGTAGGTTTTACGGCAAATTATGCAACTCATTTTCAAACACATTACTGACTGAAAAAAATTCAAACTCAAATACAAAACTCTAATGCTGTTTTAACATTTAAAAACGTATATAAATATACGAAAAGCGATTTTTGTGTCTGCCAGCAGTTTCACCTGCAGCCCATCAGTTCTCTAGAGGCATTTAAACACTTCCTTTTAAAATAAACATTTCCCCTTATTACGTTTTGTCCAAAAAAAAAAAAAAAAAACGACAATGTGGCATTTACATGTGGCATTTCAGTCAGAGGTTATAACTGGAAGCGCCAGCACCAGTTCAGTTTGGACCTCGTGCGCTTATAAAGCGACATAAAGTGTTCATGATGCGGCCGTGGACTTTAACTCGCCTCAGTCTTGCTGTAACTGTAGTGGTGTGTTTAAGTGCCAGGAGTTTCGCAGAGCAGCGGCTTCTGTGCTCCTCAGACTCCTTGAGCCTGTGGTGGGAATATGAGGGTAAGTCGAATTTTATTTTATTTATTTATATATAAAAAATTGTATTTTGATATTTAGGTGGATGGAGTGACAACGTAGAGATAAATAAAATTTGTTTGTGATCTAAAACTGAATATTAGCAATAATATTCTTTATAAAACGTTGTGTAACAGAAAAAGCGTTATCGATAAACAGATAAGCAACGGAGATCTTTTATTAGAAGTATCTAGAAGTATTGGCACCCTTGGGTTAAAAAAAAAAAAGGTTAAAATCATTATGGAAAAATGTCTTTTGGTTGTTTCGCTTTATTTCACACTGAGATGTTATTGTAAGAGAAATTCTAAAAACTCACCAAAAATAGATATTTATTTAAAAATTATTTTTATTCCCTTTTTTTTCTTTTCTTTTTTCTTTTTTTTTTGTTAAGCTCTGGACCTGTAGCTGCATGATTTTCCTTGTACATGTGGTTTGAATGTTATTTTACTTAAATAAGTCTTTAAGTCTTTTATAAAACACCGTCATCATCACTGTGAGAATCAGACTTACAAATATATATATATAATTATCCTAAAATCAGACAAAACACATGATGAATTTATCATTTAAGCAAATAAATAAAAAGTGGCATGTTTACAATAATATATATAAAGGCATATAATTTTAAAATTATATTTTTAAAAAATGGTTTACTTATTTATTTTTAATTATCAAAGTAAATGTAATCTTTTGGACAGAAAAGCTCTCTCTCTCTCTCTCTCTCTCTCTCTCTCTGTGTTAAAATGCATAATATACCTGTTTATTTATTTTTTATTAATTGACTGATTATTTCTATAACTTGCCATATTTGCTGTTTTTATGTTTTTATTTGCTAATATTTTATGGCTTCGTTCTTCAGGACCGCTGCATTACTTCTCTGTCAGCACCGAGCCCTGCACCAATGGGATGGATATAATAAAAGCTAACTACACGATGATCACAAGTAAGACATTTCTTTCCTCCGTCACTTTAGTGCTGTAAGTACAGTCGAGAGCAAAAGTTTGTACCCCCATGGTAACCGTTAACGTGTACTTTGATTTGTACTTCTGCCCAAAATCAGGAAGGTTTTTTTTTTTTGTTGAAAACTAACAGTGAATATAAATATAACATCATTATATTGTGTGTTAAATATGGTGATGAATTGTGTACATGCCTACATTGCTGTTCCCCCCCCCTCATATTCAGCTGATCATCTCCTTGCCTTTCCTCCAGAATTCACGGTCGCACGTGCTGGATACAACATCGCCTCATATTACAAAAATCAGCTGTGGGTGGAGTTTTTCCAGCCGCCGGTACCGTGCGCAGATTTAAAAATCTGCAGCATCATTAAAGGAGGTATGAAAGCCGTGGACTGTTCTGACTAGTTGCTTGTTTCCATCTTTTCTTCCACCACATTAATGTAAAAATGTGGATGTTGTGTTACAGAAACACTCAGTGAGTCTTTGTCGCTGCCTGTGAAACCGTACTACGCTGCCGACGTGAGTTCTGCATGTGAACGTAACGTCTTGTCTGGAATGAAGCACGTCGTCGATGTTGATTTGAACCGAATGCGTTCTGTTTCTTCTACAGGGAGAATATCGCTTTGACGTCAACCTGAATATCATCGATGACCTGGAACGGGAAATAACCGTCACTGTAATTGCTACCATGCATGTGAGAAACAGTGACGGTGGTCTCATCCACCACGTGAAGAAGCCGTAGAACCACGTGTTCTTTGACGCCAGAGCTGGAGCGGATGATTTTCAGAGCGTCACTGTGTCTCATGACAGGTTCTGCAGCGGCGTGAGGGTTCTTCAGTTCTTCGGTTCTTCCTGTATAGTGGGTCCGGGGTTCCGTCCTGAGCGGAAAGAAAGCTCCAGAAATTCTCACACCCTGTAACAGGCTGAAAAAACTGGTCTTCTATCTGAATAAGGCAGAATTGTGATTCAAGACAAATTCATGATTAATTATTTATTACAATTACGCTTCAAAAAACTCTTTAAAGAACCCATGAAGAACGCTACAATGGCTAGAAACCTTCAAGAACCCTTTTTTCCCCCACTAAGAGTGCACCACGTACCAAGATGGCTAAATGTTAAGAGCAATAATTTGAAGCTTGTACCACACACTTGCCCACTTAGTACATACGCTCTTAGAAAAAGGGTTCTTCAAATGTTCTTCAAGGGTTCATTGGATCATTAAAGGTTCTGAGCATCAAAAAAAGGGATTTTTTTCCATTCGTCTAAGGAAGCACTCTGTTGTAGGGCTTTACATAGAACTGTAAAGTATTGCCACGGAGGAACAACTGAAGAACTTTCAAGTTCTCACAGTCACCTCTTTGGTCGAATGTAGAACCTTTTCATCGTTCTGTGGTTTGTCTCTCAGGGAAGCATTAAGGGTTCTGTTTCCCTGGAACTGATTGTTTCCCCTTTTCAAAAAAGGTGTGAAAAATCCTTTTAGCAAGCGAAGAACCGTCCAGAGAACCCTTGAAGAACATACGAATGTTCTTTTTTTTAAAAGCATGTAAGAGTCAAAGACATGAAGTGTCTATTTTGTGTGTTTGTTTTAGAGGAAATTGTTAAATGCATTATTACATATTCATTATTCAACTCTTAGCAAAATAACGGTGCCAGAAAAATGTTCTTTAGCGTTGGTTTTGATTGGATTGTTGGTGTTACAGAGAATTAAACGATGACTTCTCCAGCCATCATGTGCACGGATCTTCATGCTGGATCTGCATGTTTACTGTGGATTAAAAAGGTTCTTTAGGGAACTAAACACGGTTCTTGTATGACATCATCTGCTGTGACGTGTCCGTGTGATTTTCTCACGTGCGTCTCAGGACAGATTTCCTACGCTGAAGGTCACCTGACCATTAAAACTTCCTGTAAATAAAACCGTACTGTGTTTTTTTTGTGGTCCAGTCTGACTCTCATCACCACACACACACGCCGCACTTCCCTTTTTCTCACAGACGCTTCTGCGTTCCATTTCCAGCGTTATTTACAGGAAAATCCTGTTCGTTGTTGGGAAAAGAACGACACTGTGTTCACTGTCGCATGTTTGACGCAGTTCAGTTTGGACCTCGTGCGCTTATAAAGCGACATAAAGTGTTCATGATGCTGCCGTGGACTTTAACTCGCCTCAGTCTTGCTGTAACTGTAGTGGTGTGTTTAAGTGCCAGGAGTTTCGCAGAGCAGCGGCTTCTGTGCTCCTCAGACTCCTTGACCATATGGGGGGAATGTGAGGGTAAGAGGGTTATTAATGTATAACTTCACACTTACAGAGTGATATTAATGTATAACTTTGTTTATAGAGAGATAATATAACGTTTATAGAGTGATATTAATATATATCATGTTTATAAAGTGATAAATATATAACATCATGTTTATAGAGATATTAATGTATAACTTTGTTTATAGAGAGATTAATATATAACATCATGTTTATAGAGATATTAATGTATAACTTTGTTTATAGAGAGATAATATAATGTTTATAGAGAGTTATTAATATATAACATCATGTTTATAAAGTGATAAATATAACATCATGTTTATAGAGAGTTATTAATATATAACATCATGTTTATAAAGTGATAAATATAACATGTTTATAGAGATATTAATGTATAACATCATGTTTATAGAGAGATTAATATATAACATCATGTTTATAGAGAGATATTAATATATAACATGTTTATAGGGATATTAATATATAACGTTTATAAAGTGATATTAATATATAACATCATGTTTATAGAGATATTCATATATGTAAGACAGATAAAGCATCAGTATTCTGATTAATAAAACTGCACAATAAAAAAATATCTCTGAGTTTATCAATATTAAAAAAACTTTATTAAAGATCTCTGAAGGGAGTCATATTTCTAGTCAAATATTTATTTAAAAATTAATTGTGAAAAATTATTTGTTTTAATAAATATAATGATGATTCAATGATTAAAGAGGAACTGTGTTCTGTTGCTTGGGAACAGTTTTGAGGTTTGATGTCCAAATAATAATAATCATAATCATAATAATAATCATAATAATAATAATTTGCTGTATTCCAACATTGTTATATTTTATTATATGAATATTCTGATTATTACTGGATTTTTGCAATCTGAATAAATAACCTTTATAACCGTAGCTCATAGAGAACCCGTGTTCTGCTGAAATAAGTGAATTTATTTCTGTTTTAATGTCAGATGTAAAGAAATAAATCTGCTTTCAGGTCCGATAGTTTTTACGTCCCTGGAAATACTGCACTGTGATTTGGGTTTGGATAAAATCATCGTGTCCTACACAGGAATGGCCAGTAAGTTTTACGTTCAAGTCATTAACGTCGTTTTCATTCACAGAGGAATGAGTCTGTGTGTGAAGTCTGTATTCCTCAGGAAACACGCAATTACACCTGGTACTTGAAATTAAAGAGTTAATTAAAAATAAAGCCAACCTGAAGTGCACACACGTCCTGATTTAGCAACATTAGCTACTAGCTACTCCTTAGCATCTGTACTACCATATCAACAGTACTTAACTTTATTAGCTAGAGATGTTTGCTAAGAAAATAACTACCATTAGACTGAATATTACAATAAGTAATTACAGCCAAACATTTGCAAGCTAACCTAAATTTGTCTATTTTAAAGCAGTAGCTAAGTTTCCTACCAAGCTAGTTACAGCTGACTAATTCTTCTATAGTTAACGTTAAGGTAGTTAACGTGTAGTTATCTAATATATTTTGTAATTAAAACCAGTAGCTTTCCTTAAGTTCCTTAGCAAGCTAGTTTACATCATGCTAACTATTATAATGCAACTAAGTTTGAATGGAACTAGTTGACATTATGCTAATTATAATTATTGTAATTAATATTGATAGCTATATGTTTAAGTGAATATTAGTAGTAAATATGAATATTGTTTTCTAAGGCCAGTCCTAACCTTTATGATTAGTGATTTAGCTTAGCTTAGCTTAGCTTAGCTTAGTTTATGAGTGTGTTTTGTGCCCAGGGTTCACGATGGTACAGGTGGGATGGCACATGAGCGTTCTGTATAAAAGCGGCCTGTGGGTGGAGCTATCCCAACCGCTGGGTCCTTGCGAGGATTTGAGGATCTGTGGCCTCATTAAGGGAGGTACGGATCCGTCACAACATCTGTCTTTTCTCTCATTTTTACAGCTGTGAGATTTAAACGTGTTCACTTTCCTGTTACAGAAACCATCCACGAGACCCTTCCGGTCTGTATGCGACCGTACGCTACACCAGACGTGAGTTACAACCTGAAATATGTCCTACATTTACAGTAAGGTATATTATTTTAATAATTTTTTTTTTTTCGTTTTCTGTTATTTCTAGGGCGAGTATCAGATTATCCTGACAGCAAACATTATCGATGACATGGATAGGGAATTAACTCTGAGAGTGAAGTTAACACTTCACTTAAGAAATGAGAGATGATGATGATGATGATGATGATGATGATGATGATGATGATGATATGGTTCCGCTTTCATCTTTTTAGTTCTGCATTTTAGACACAAGCCTAATGTAGCTACAAGTAGACTATATCACACCTTGGAGGTGTTTCTTCACACATCTCAGGAGCTTCATCACTGCAGAGTTTCCCACCTTTCAGTAAAACTGATGAAGAACCTGAGAACAGTGGAGAAAGCACTGATGGTGTTTTTTTTTTTTGTTTTTTTTTTGGACATTCCTTCCATCTGATGGGCATCAAATGAGATAAAGTGTGAAGATGTGAATTACCGAGTGCTGGGAATTTCCCATCATTCAGCAGAACTGATGAAGAAGCTTGTGAGAAGCGTGTTCTGAAACGTGGTTTATAAAGTGATCGTGATTTTGTGTTTAAAAATCATTTCAAACTCAGAGCGATGGCTGTAGATTTTTAATGGATTTTCTTCTCTGAGAAGATGCTTCAGATTTGGCAGCTTAATCAGGACATTAGATTCGTAGTTAATCCTTTTTAGTTTTTTTGTTTTTTTGCATATTGCGATGCCACATTTTTAATTTTTTTTCTCCTCCTCTTTTTCGTCTTCTCTCTCTCTCTCTCTCTCTCTCTCTCTCTCTCTTGGTGACCTTACTAGTCCAAAAATATAACTATGTATAAATATATTTATCTTTACATTTAAATATAATATATTTATATACTTATTGTCCTTAGAAGGTCAATAGCGGTGTGATGGTGGAATTTTTTCTTGACAGTTTCGATAACAAACACGTAGAAAAAAAGTTATATATAATATGTAACATGTAACAATATATAACATGCAGCCAAAAATTATATATATTTTTAAATGTACCTATAACTTTTAAACGCATCACCCCTGATTTTATTTTCCGGCTTGAGCACTGTGTGTAACTATCAGCACACAAAAAAGGATGGTGTAATAAAACTGAACTAAAAATATGTTTTAAAAATGAACCTATAACTCTTGAATGCACCAGCTTTATTTTATTTTGTCTTGTGTTGTTTTGTACACACCTGTAGGATCTGTAAGATCCTGCCTTGGCTGAAGGTGATGGAACACCTTTATAAACGCCACCTGCTCTGTATTTCCTGTAGGGGGCGCTCTTAGAGAGAGGAATGAAACCCTGAGGGTGACAGTTTGTTGTTGAGGACCTGACGGGTCGTAGCAGGTGAGTTCGGACGTGCAGCTTTGACCCTCAGGGCCATCGATCTTCCTCTGATGGCAGGTTGGGGGCAGAAAAACAGAACCTCGGTGTAAACCTACCTCGCTTCAGAATTACTCCGAGGTAAAGGTGAAAAAAATGTGCTGAATGTCCAGAGTAGCGGATCAGGAGCAGGTGGTGGAGTCGACTCTGAAGGTGACAGTCGCAATCTGTGCGCAGTCTGACTTCATCACACTCGCTGCTCAGGGCTCTTTACTTTCTCAAGGACGTTTAGCTTCATGGAGATAAAATCGTGCCGCAATAAATGATCACTTCCCAGGAACATATCAGCGTTTTCGGAGCATTAGTCACAGACTGTATTACAAACACACAACCAGGACTCCACGCCTACTCTGATTGGTCAGAAGGTGCTGATTAATTCTCTCTAACAGCAGCTCTGACAGTAGCGCAGGTTTATATTAATGCGCTCGTTCTGATACGTTATTGTTTCCATAGCAACGGCTCATTCACAGGGACGTGTATACGTATGGTGAAGGTTTTGTAAGGAGATGTTTATTTAACATTTATGGAAGGAGTCTCCAGTGTCAGCTTTAATTTTTCTGAAACTTAAAGAGAGAGAATAAAGAGAGGCTGGTGAGAAAACGGCTGTTTATAGCTGCTATAACGTAAGTGACAACAGGAAGTAACTTGTTTTGTAGACGTTCCATAACGTTAAATGTAACTATAAATGGATAAAATAGAAATGATGTGTCTTTCTTTAATAAAAAAAATGTACTTGTTGGTAAGTTGCTGTGGTATAAGAGGAATAAAACTGCTGTTATAGGAAAATAATCAGCTTCGGGATGGTAACAGTAACTCCGCTTCATCACACCACTCCAGCATTGATTAATGTCCGATAACCGCATGTCCCCAAGTGTTTTATTCCTAAAGTCACAATGATACTCAGTTAAAAGAGTGATTAAGAAATACTGAAACCTGTGACCATCTTCATGATCCCTTTCTATCTGCCATCCTGTGTGTGTGTGTGTGTGTGTGTGTGTGTGTGTGTGTGTGTGTGTGTGTGTGTGTGTGTGTGTGTGTGTGTGTGTGAAACGTGAGGTCGTGTGTGTGTTCTGACATGCTTGGGGTTTGTCACTGTCTCTCATTCACATGCTCTGAAACTGACACTGAGCTCGACCTTGACTTCTGTCACTGAAGCGTTTCTTTAACTGCTCAAGGCTTCATTTAAAACGCAACAAATCACATTTAGTCACTGATCGTTGGGAACAAGTGATAGATGTGTGACTATCACCGGCGTGTCAAATTACTCAATTACTCACTTTTGTTGTTTGTAAATATCTCCAAGAAAAGAGTTTAAAACCAAGAATAACAAGTGGTGATCGGTGATTGGTCGTCAGGGAACAGTGGTGATCAGTGATTGGTCGTCAGGGAACAGTGGTGATCAGTGATTGGTCGTCGGGGAACAGTGGTGATCAGTGATTGGTCGTCGGGGAACAGTGGTGATCAGTGATTGGTCGTCGGGGTACAGTGGTGATCGGTGATTGGTCGTCGGGGTACAGTGGTGATCAGTGATTGGTCTTTGGCTTTACATAATGGTGCATAATAAAGCCAGCTCTCTCTCAACGTGTAAAACCAGCAGTTGTGATATGAGCAGCATTTTTTTTTAAATAAAGTCACTAATGGGGACTAAAAAGTTGCCACATTTACCAACAAAGTTTTTCACGCAAAAATAGAAGAAAAACTGATGTCATTAAACGTGTATATGTGGGTTTCCTTCTGGGATGAATAAAGTAATCCAAGTAATATCGACCGTAAGGTTACACGACCACTGGCTGACTGCTAGCATTTACTAGCTAGAGAGAGAGAGAGAGAGAGACAGAGAGAGAGAGAGACAGAGAGAGAGACAGAGAGAGAGACAGAGAGAGAGAGAGAGAGAGAGAGAGAGAGAGAGCAGCTGTTGGTCACTATTTTTGCCGCATCAATCCCCCAGACAACAGGCAGGTTTCACACCAAGGTCTGTGAGTTTGCTGTGATCTAAAATAAACGCTCCTGTAACCACCGGTATGTACGATGCTCCTGTACGAGGGGGCGAACGTGACATAACTGAGTTCACAAGCTACTCATTCATTAAAAAATGTAACATTCATTTCATTTGCTTAGTTACATTATTAGATAATTGACCATGTGTTGGGGTTAATGTGAAAAAAATTAACCAATAAAAATGTACTTGAAAAAAGTGCTTGAGAAATTAAAAAAGTGGAAATTAAATTGTAAATTAAAGATGATTTGTGCAAGATCCTGCCGATTTTATTTAAAAAATGTATGTTTCATCTTTTATGATTTATCATTAAGTGTAAGGAAATATTCTTAAATAAAATTAAAGCTGATAAAATGCTTGATTTGATATTTTATACTTTCGTCTTTTAGTCTCTTTTGTCCGTTTAGACTTTGGCATAGGTTTTTATAGAACATTTTAATAAATGATAAAGATTTAATAAAAGAAGACAATTTACTGTTTGAATAAAATCATCTTCAAACTTGAACATTTTTAATTTTTGAATAATTAAGTCATTTTTTTTTCCACACTGACATTTTAATCCTTTTAAAATAATTTTATTTTGAGTTCACTGCTCGTACTCTTGCACCAGTCGAACCCTGTGCTTTAATTCTTTCTTTCCCTTTTCGGAAAACAACAGGATGTGAACAGCAAAGTTATGGACTGAAACATGAAACGTTCATACGTAAAAATTTACAATTTTTTATTGTAACATACTTAAACAATTTCCAAAAAAAAAAAAAAAATTAGGGGACAGTCAATACCAAAATGTTCATTGATGTTTCTTTAAAATGAAAATAAATAAAATATATATCTGAAGACTTGTTACTATTAAATGCAAATACAGTCATAGAACTTCTCATTAAAACATAGACGCTTCATTGTTTTAGAAAAATACGGACAAATTTCGCTGAACTTTGTATAAATGCGTAAAAATATGACATATATATTATATTATATTATATATATACTGAAGTGATTTGGGGATCTTATTTTAGATCTAATTGTTTTTTTTTTTGCTTCTCTATGGGATTAAATAAAAATATTAACACAGCCATGTACACAGCCACTGCATATAAATAAAGTTTTTTTTAAATATCAAAAGTTAAAAGAAAAAAAAGCTCTATATTTTCATTCCGATGCTCTTCTCTTTCCTTCCTTCGTTCCTTCTTTCCTGCTCACATGCTTTTGCAGTCTGAACAAAACTGTTAATGCTCCGAAAATATGGAGGGACGTCCCTCCGAATACACACACACACACACACACACACACACACACACACACAGACACACACACACACACACACACATACACTATAACACAAAACCACATTTCTAAATAGGCATGTGACGATATTACAATTTTATATCAAGATAATTCAGAAGAAAAAGATAATCAGACAGAAATTTATCTGTTAAGGAAAATAAATTACGGGATTTTGCAGAGAAAAAAAAAATCACCAAATTGTAGCACGGAGTCCATGCTAATAATATTGCGAGTGATGAATATCGCGGTATATCGTATCACTGATTATCGGCGCATGCCTACTTTTATATAATGTGTCTAAAAAAAAAACTACCTTCAAATTGTACCATGCACACGAGAAAGTCAGCAAAAAAAAACAAAAAACAAAACATGTGCTGGATATAACAATATAATTTAGAACAACTGACTAAATATATTCATATTATGTATATAAAATATATATATTTATATATTTTTTTATTCAAATACAGGCACAAAAGTGCCATGTACAATTTACCGTAAAATAAAACCACAGCTTCATGCACCACCACATAAATAAATATACTACAGATTAATAATAGATTTCAATAAAACCTCCAACTAATTAAGACAAAATTCCAAAATCACTACTTTTTTTCCCCGAGGTAAACTCTAACACTGTTTAAAAAGTCCTTTAAGGCATCTGACTACATTCGCTTGCTCATCCTGAATTCATTCCACACCACGGTTCAGGGCTTACATCAGGGGGTGATGAGGGGAAGAACGGTCTTCACCTGCACAGGCTCCGACCTCTACATGTGCAAAAATCCAGTGCAATAACCAGTTATTAACTGAAAAAAATAAATAATAACTAAATAAATAAAACCAACAAACACCATGCATAATATCCTATAGCTATTTTACAACACCTGCGTATCGGAACGATACCTTTCTAATTTTACAAACAGAGCTTCAACACCACAGCTGCTTACTTCGACGTGATCATTTTCACGTGAACCAATAAAAAAATATTCACCTCGAATCGTCGGCTAATCGCGCCAGAACTAAAATATTGCTCGTTATCCGATCGACGTTCGTGCTAGCCGTTAACTGATTCGGTCACAGAGCAAGGGGACAAAATGTACATAATTTTTTTAATACATATTTTTATATTTAAAGTAAAAAAAAAAAAAAAAGAAGAAACACACACACACAAAGAAACAAGCTCAAGACATAGTTGTTAAATTTGTACCACACCCTGACATGGCATTCACTAATCTCCTAAAAACACGAGCAGGTGGTGTTAGACAAGGCTTCAGAGACGGGTAATGCAATAAGACTGGCGAGTGCCTCTTTTTTTAAAATGGGCACGGTGTTTAGAATGAAGACACACACACACACACACTCACCTCCCACTGCACACACACACACACACACACACACACACACCCTCCTCGACAACGTCAGAGGGTAAAATTGTAAGGCAGCTGTTCGTTTCTGTCAACTAAAAGTGCATCGCCAAACGTATCCAGTTATCCTCCTCCTCACCAACACACACACACACACACTCACTGACACACACACACACACACACACACTCCAACAGGCCGTCCATGCACTTCACACTGGGTACGGCTTGGCTCAGCACATTTTTTTATTTTTATCCCCCCGCACCCCCTTTTACCAACGACTGTGCTTGCTTCAGCTTTCACAGAGCCCAAGCGAGTCGTAAATCACGGTCAGGATGGGGCGGGGCTGGGGGTTGGGGGCGGGGTGGCGGGGGACCTGGTTGGGCTCGGCTACGGGACTCGGCGTTTTTTTCCCTCCACCGTTTTTTCGCTCTTAATTCCAGTCGTCCAGTCGTCCTTTGCCTGTGTCTGAGTCTGAGCGGCGTGTTCTAAAGGCCGTCCATACAACCGCAGAGAATTACGGGGCCTACGCCGCACGTCCTGAAGAACTCGCTGAAAAGGCGAAACAATCAGACGACCAGAATTACATGTCAGAAGAGCTTGGTTTGCTAAGCTGTTTAGAAAGCCACGAATGACCAAAAGCTTCTCCAGATGCATCTTAAATGAACTCGGACACATGCACTTAGCATACGTCTTTCCCCTGGAAAAAGAATGTAGTGTTGCCACCTGGGGATCCGCTTCTCTTCCCCAGGTGAAATTTAACTTACTCTCAGCACACCTGATTCAACTCGTAACGAGCCTGATAATCAGCTGATCAGTTAGATCCAACTCGCTGAACTGAACTGCGTCACCCACTGAGAATTGTCCAGAAAACCACCTGCGCTCTGACCCCAACTTCCTAACAAGCTGGGATATGCAAAGAAAAGAGCTGTAATGTATATGTGACAAATAAAGACTTAACCCTCCGAGTCCTGAAAGGAAGGTCTGTCGTTATTTTTTATCTAAACTGTCAAGAGCTCCATAATGGATCCAGTTCATTAAAACTCAGCTGATCAGTTAAACATAATATCATCAATAGAGAAAATATTCAACTGTTCAGGGTGGTGGGGCCCAAGAACCGGCTTGAGAACCCTTCATTCTGGGTTCAACGATAGTCCTTGAGGTTCAGCTACATAACTCTAATGACTTAATCTAACTACATTTCGTTTCCCAGGTGAAATATTTGACCAAAGGAGCAGCAAATGTATCCTTCGTAGTACCAGTGACCAGCAATGGTACAGTTTAATGGTACACTTTAATGGTACAGTGTAAATATTAGGACGCTGGTTAAATGTTTCTGCGCAGTGGTGAATAATGTCTTACCTGAGTTTGATGATGCATCAAGTCAAGAAGTGGACAAAAATAATCGCTAGCCCGATATTTATCAGCATCACTAATGCCACCAGTATTGAGTTAGGACCCTGCAGGAGAGTGATGACAACATTACATAAGAAATTTTCAACCAGTGAAAAATTGGTGAAACTTTTATTCAGAGAAATTAGGAAGGTTTGATTTGAGCATGTGAAGTTTTTCACCTTTACCAAATTAACCAGTTCAATTTAAACCCTGACAGATTTTCTGATTAGCCAGGTGTGTGTGTGTGTGTGTGTGTGTGTGTGGAGGTGACTCACTGATTCTTCCTCAGCCACGTCCGTGGTTATCTCCATGCTTGCTTTCTTGGTTTCTGATAGACTCTTTGGCTTCAGAGAATCCTGTTTTCTCAGCTTGGGCTCTGGCTTGGCGTCTCTGGTCGCGGGGGGCATGGAGGGTGTAGGGGCGCGATACTGCCTGACAGGAGGTGGTGCCCTGGCGAGGGCTGTTGGACTTTCTGGCTTTTCCTCCTCCTCCGGTTCCTCGGGTGGGATGGACACTTCCGCCTTCACGTAGTAGCTGTGGTACTGCGAATGGACCTCGCCGTTTCCGGGACTTGAGGAGTTGGCGACCGGCGCCATGGGTTTATAGGGTGCAAGGGAAGTAGAAACTGCTTCCTGCTTCACTTCCTGTTTGGCCAGCACCCTGGGGGTGGTTTTGGGGACGACGCTGGCCGCTAGGCTCTCGACTACGCTCTCTTTGGTAGATTTTGATGCGCTTCGGTTGAAGAAAGACTTCTTCTTGCTGGGCGGGGGTGAGGGCGGAGGAGTCGGACCCGGGCTGTGGGTGGGCGTTTGGGTGGGCGTAGTGCCCTTGCGATAGAAATGAGGGCTTCCTGAGGGGGTTTTCTCTTTTTTCTCTTCGATGACTTCTTTAATCTCTATCGGTTCGCTAGAGAACTTTTGCTTGATGTAATCAGGGCCTTTGAAGAAAATAAATACCTTGATTATGCAAAATTTATGTGAAATATATGAACTTTTCCATGGTCTACAATGATAATAGAAATGCTTTCAAGATGCCGCATTGCATATTCTCCATGTTTAACAAGAAGATTAATACAAATGACCCATTTTTGAGATACTGGAAGTCAAAGAGTGAGTGATGAAATATTTTACAATATGGCAGAACCCATGGACGTTCAGTTAGCAGTCGATGTGAAGTGAAATTCCGGTGTAACTGCAGTCTTTTCTCTGGAATTCACCAACACATCTAAAGAAAATGTTGACATTCCTGATCATTCTGTCTTGCTTCCACTGTCAGTCTCTGTATAGCTATAGCTAAAATACCTAATAGCGATGGGCTAGCTAGCTAAATCATTAGCCTTAGTCATTAGCTAGGAATTGCCTAGCAACAGTATTCTAACCACTTGAATGGTATTGTGTATGAATTCAGGAGAATTCTACGCAAGAGAGGTTTTGATGTATTGATTTTATCATACAACAGGTCTAATAGTGAGTTGGATGTAAACGCTCACTCGCTGTCTCTCTCTGTCCTTTTCTTTCTGATCCTGTCTTTGTGGAGTTTGAGCTAAAACCACACATAAACACAGTGACACTCCATTAGTGTTTATACACGGCAGGAGAGTCAGATTCTGCTTTACGGTTGGAGTGTGAGCCTTCGCGCATTCTTCAGATTCTTCACAGAGCCAACACGGTCTCGCAGCTGACACGGGTGGGCTTTCTAGGACCCTTACTGGGGCGCGTCCAGATCCGGCCATAGATGGGCCTGTAAATCACTCTGTTTATCAGACACTTCACAGAGCCGACAACTGAAGAGCTGACGAGCCAGAAACACCAGAGTCTCGAGGATAGCTAGTTTTACGCAAGAGGTAGAAAACTCAATTCTCAGAGCTTTTTATTAAAGAATGAACACATTTTACTGAAGTGCACCATTAATATTGATTTGTCCAGAAAGCCAACCATTCGAGTCCTGAAAGTCAGGAACGTTGTTATTTTTATAAGGGAATTTGGTAGGTCAAGCTGCAGCCTGAATTGTCCTCAATGGAAAACAGAAGGTCACTGACATTAGTGCAAAGTTTTGATCCTTTCCAATCCCATACACAGGATTTGTGAAATGTATTAGAACTAGTTAACCATTCCTGACTTGATCATTTGTTCATTTGTCGCAAGGTGATAAGGTGCTAATCAATCAAAATTCCCCAATCATATCCCTAAACGTCCAAGGTTTTCTGAGCAACATCGGACATGACCACATGAGCGATATCTCCAGTTATCCAAATTTCTTTTGGCTACATCAGGTATAAATTACTGAATCCTAATCCCACACTGATCTTTTGTCAGCTTCATCGAGGACAAATGTGCGATCCGATGTGAGGTCAGAGATGAGACTAGCATGCAGTGGTTGTTTTCACAGCCTACACAAACACTAGCTGCATTGTGTCTCTTGGCAGCGATACCTATACAGCACTGCAGTGCCTGAATCTGGAGAAGACAAAGGAAGCTCTTACAGCAATCCAGGAAGGGCAGAGAGCAGGGAGACAAACCTGACCCAAAGGATGATGTAATTGTTATATGTGACAGAGACAAAAACAAAAACAAGGAAAAATACTAATTTATAGTATATGTCATAATTGCACACAACTTATTCTAAAAACAGCAGAATTGTCGAATTGTAATATTTCTTAGAAGAAAGTAGAGGATACCTTAAAATGGGATTTTAGACCAACTATTGGTCCAATTAGAACTTTGAGACCACATGATGGGTGGGTTTAAGGGTTTACAGCTAGTTAGTGGATGGATTTAGAGCGTTTGTGACCAGCATTTGTAGAATTTTGAGACCAGCCATTAGCTGGGTTAGGGGATTTTAAGTCTGGAGACAAGCTACTAAGTGCATGTGAGGGTTGAGACCAAGTATTAACTGGGTTTGAGGAACTAAGACCAGCTCTTGACTGGAACCTGTAGCTTGAGACAAGCAACTGGATGATGTGCAGATTTTAAACCAGCAACTGGGTAGATTTGTGGTATTTGCTCTTAAATAGAACTGATGGTTTGAGACCAGCTAAGGTTTGGGTTTGGGGGTCTGAAATCTTGAGAACAACTACTAAGTAGATTTGAGGATCTAAAACCAGCTCTTGAATGGAACTGATGGTCTGAGGTGAGTTTTGGTTGGTTTTCAGAGTGTGAGACCAATTACTGGGTGGGTTCGAGGATTTTTAAACCAGCTGTTGCATGGGTTTGACATTCCAAGACAAGATATGGGGTGGAAGGAAAGGTTCAAGACCAGTTATTGATTTGATGTAATCTTTTTACAAACGAGTTGAGTGGATTCGAGGTTGAGTGGATTCGAGGTTCTGGGACCAGCTATGTTTGGTTTTCAGGGAGGTTTAATTTTGAGGTTGGTTGTTGTGTGGGTTTGAGACCAGTACTTGGTTAAGTTTGGGGATGTGAAGTCCTGAGACCAGCTAATAAATGAACATGAGAGTTGAGACCAGATATTGATTGGATTTGAGGATCTAAGACCAGCATCCGAATGGAACTATTGGTTTGAGAACAGCATTTGGTTGGATTTCAGCTATAAGGTGTTAATGGATTTAGTGTTAAATATATGTTTTGGTTTAGATCAGTGATAGGGTTTGTGAGTTTAAGGCCAGTTATTGAGAGGGTTTATTGGCTTGATTCCAGCTACTGGTTTAGTTTGCGATCAGATATTGGTTGTATTTGACGTTTTTAAACCAGCTGTTGTCGGATTGACAGTCTGAGACCAGCTGTAGAATGGAACTGCGGGTTTGAAACCAGTAACTGGTTGGGTTTAAAAGTTTCAGAGATGAAATATTGAATGGATTTCAGGATCTGAGATCAGCTGTTGTTGGTTTTCAATGTGTGAGGTGACCTACTGAATGAATTTGGAGGTTTGGTGTGTTTATTGACTTGGTATTAAGTATTGGTTGGGTTTGATACCAGCTGTTGGGTTTGAAGCTTTGAGGCCAGACTTCATGTGGGTTTGAGGATCCGGGACCTGGCACTAAATTATTTTTAGGGTTTGAAACTAACCGTAGAATGAGTTTAGACCAGTAACTGAATAGACTTGGCGATGTGAAACAAGCAGTGAAAAGACTTTGGGCGTCTGAAACCAGGGACTGAATGGTGTTTATGGTTTGAAACTAGTTGTTTGTAGGTTTGAAGGTTTGGAGCTGATTATTTGGGGGAGAATGTAGATTTGAGATTAGGCACTGGTACAATTTAAGGGTTCATGATCAAATTTGATGGTTTTAGGGTCTGAGACCAACATGGATGTTATGGATACAAAAATATTTTCTTAGAACAAATGTTTCTGATAATGATATGTAATCTCCAAAGCTGAGGCGTTGGACTGAATGGAAATCTCACTATTCTGTACTCAAGAATCAACTTAAAAGAGACGCTGTAGAATTTTCTCAGTGCGCTGAATTCAAGTGGCCCCTCACACTATCCTGAAATAATTAAAATAATCGCCTCGCTTTTAAATGCAGCACGAACTGACGGACTGCAACAAACAGCAGAAAAGATATGCAAATTATATGCCTCCCTTCAGAACTCATTTGCATTTACATCTGCTTAATGTTCTCTTCCCGAATAAAGGCAAAGTCAAGACCGACACCAAGCCAAGGACACAGACACGTGTATCTTGTGTTTAAATGTTTGTGTGTCAATATGTGTTTTTTATATCCAGCACTTTTATGCAAGCAGTAATTTAAACCTGAAAAAGCCTGAGTTATGACAAAAAATGACTAAATATCGCCAAAAAAAAGATGACCTAGCGATAAAGAATGATGGAAATTAGTTTTCTGAATAAATGATGATGTCAGGGAGGTGAGTCTCATGTTTGGACCCTAGTGCATATGCATGCTTGTGTTTTTACATAAGTGTGTGTGTGTGTGTGTGTGTGTGTGTGAGGGGAATACCTGGCTGACGGAAGGCAGGAGAAAGCTCTCGGGCCACGGTGCGGGCCACGTCCGAATCCTGGCATGCTGCTAGCGCTGCCTGGTCTGCAGCTTCCGCTTTAGCTCTGGCGTGGGCCGTTCTGGAAAGAAAAAAAAAAAAAAAACATAATTAGTTGATAAAAGAACATTAAAAAAACAATGTGTGTACCATAGCGTCAAATTAATTCAAGCCGAAATAAAAATTAAAATAATGAACAAATACGTGTTTTATTCCTCTTATACCACAGTAATTTGCCAACCATTACAATTTTTATTTCTTACAGGATCTCACCGTACTTTTTATCCATTTATAGTTACATTTAATGTTGTGGAACGTCACTGAAACAAGTTCTCACAACAGCATAAACTCCTCTGTCCTGAAGACGTCAGCAAAACTTAAAGTTACAGCTTTACCGCTGACTGTTACAAAGCGCTGACACTGGAGACTCCTTCCATAAATGTTATATAAAAGTCTCCCTACAGAAAACATCACCATGTCAACGATTTTTTAAAATCTGTTTATTATTAGCGGATCATCCGCTGTACACGTCCCTGTGAATGAGCTGTTACTATAGAAACGATACCGTATTAAAATGAGCTGACCAATCAGATTTTAGAATTTAACAAGGCGTAAATTACTAGCTCTTATCTTCTTGTTTCGATTTTATTCCGTAAAGATTTCGATACGTTTCTGAATCCTTTAACGCTAGTCGCCGAGTTGTGGTGTCGTAAATAGGAGCGTGAAAAGCGCAGGCGTGGTTTTTTTTTTGGCTCTGGTAGGTGCGTAGGTGCGTCTTCTGACTGACAGGAAGATTTTAATCTCCAAAGCGGTGATGATAAGAGACAGGAAGAGACAGAGAGAGAGAGAGAGAGAGAGAGAGAGAGAGAGAGTGTTCAGTATAATGCTCGCTCAACCATTATTATGAGTTAAATGATCTTAACATGAAAGGGTTAAAGCTACAAATATCACTACGCCTTGTAGAGCGCTGAGAATGTTCTCGCTGAACGTTCATCGGTGGAGAAGAAGAGCACACATGCACGCTCAGTGTGGGAAAAAAAAGGAAAAAAAAGCACACCCTTTAGTTCATCTCGCTGTACTGTTGGCGGTGTTGCATTCTTTATTTTTCAATAGGCTGCATGTAACGGGGTATAGAGCAGAGACGGAGACGAAGATCATCTCCTTGGCGACAGATGGAGCAGTTGCAGAAATTCTGAGGTTTTAATTTGGCAGCAGTCCCCCCCACCCCGACACATAAACACACACACACACACACACACACACACACACACACACACACACACACACAATCCACCCACTCTCTCAGTGGTGCAGATAAAGATGTCAAGACGAACACATCCTCGCTCTGTCGTTTAGAAACGCTTGCATCGTCCTCTCTGTGTCTCTCTTCCTCATATTCACAGAAAAAAAAACAGAGCAAACGTTCAGAATAAACGGATATTAAATTATCATCAGGATGCTTACTGTAACTGTTTAGTACTGAAATAATACTACATTAATAAATAAAACGTCAGAGACAGTTCTGTCTCTCTGCCGTGTTTTTCACACTTTCCTGGAACTCGTTCTCTGAGAATACTGAACAGAACGATGATGATGATGATGATGATGATGATGGGATTTTCTCAGCTGAGGGGTCTGAAAGCGACCTCATTTCCTGCCTTGAAATATGCGCAAAATAGAAGACACTAGGTAGTTTTATTGACCAGAAGTAAACATTACCTAGGCCACATCCTCCTGAGTGGAATCGATTAGTTATAACAATGCTGTAACGTACGTGAGAACAGGAGCTAACTTGTTTTGTGGACGTTCCACAACATTAAAGCGTAACTATAAATGGATAAAGTGCGTGAGGTATCACACTTTAACGCACAAAAAAGAACACAAAATTGTGTGGTGTAAGAGGAATGAGACACTTCGGGATGTGCGGTTATAGGAAAACAATCAACTTCAGTGCGGTAACCTTAACCTGAGCGCAACGTGTTCGAAATAAATATTAAATAAATATAATAAATAAAGTGTTTATATTTGGCCGCGTGTCGGTGTGGAGAGGACGTGTGCTCTCTGTGTGATTTTTTAAAATTTATTTATCTTTCGCTGGATGATGTGAAACTCATCACCACGGTGTTCACGAACACAGACTCCGACTGTCAGACCGAGACGCTTCCGCTTCGCCGAACACAAACACGATGTAACAAATTCACCGGCGGATTAGAGACCGTCGTCAATCTGTGCAGGTTAATCTCGTCCAGAAACACACTGCGCCAAAGCCTCGGGCAGACGAAGAGATTCCAGCTCGGTGTAATTACACGATTAATCAGATATCATGGGATAACGAGGACACTGCTGCGAGGATACACACTTCTCACCGAGCTCAGAAATCACACGGGTAGACGTGTAACTAAAAAAGAACAGGCTTTTAAACAGAGATAAGTACCAAATACGTCACACGAAATCATACGTCAATCAACGTGTGTCATTTCCAAGCCGATTCTGTCCGAGTTCTGTCACGTTTTCACCAGCGCTTTCCTTATATGGTCAATACATCCTGTTAGTGTGTTTCTCTATACCGTGATAAATTACTTTTATGGATGAACGCTTTTGTTATGCTACTTGTTTAGGTTTTCTGTAAAGTCCGTACTTTGAATTTGAACGAGTCAATTTTCAGATTAGTAATTTCCAAAATATATACTAAGAAACAGACATTTATTTATATAAACACCAACATTTTTATATTTCTATCCCAGCTCCTTACACCCAGTAAACTCCTTTCAGGTTGAAGTGTTTTAAAATCTCCTTTTATTAAATCCTTTACTGTAAGCTTTATTTCCTCCAACACAGCATGCAGTCCATTTACAGAGGTATCTTTAGGAGCTGTAATAATTTCTGCTGAAATATTATCCAGTTTATTATAATTAATGTTTTCTGAAAATAAACTGTTTCACACACACACACAGAAGGTTTTATCTCAAATTGTTTGGAGTTGTTTTGACTTTGTGTCTTTTTTTTTTCAATGCAAGTCAAGTGTGCCAGAATATGTGCCTTTAGTTTATTTATTAATTAACATTATTTTGAGAAATTGTGAAACTGTGAATCTGTCCATTGGGTGTTATCACAATTTTTTTTAAAAATAACGTTAATTATTAGTTACATTTATTTAATCAAGCTATTAACCTGAACTGATGAAATATATAAATCTGATTTAATTAAATTTTCTTGTTTTTATGTTTTTATTCTATGCAAATTCAAACAAATTTAGTCATCTGTTGCCTCGTTTGCATTTTTAACAAAAACTGTTATGCAATTTTTTTTTTTATTAATTGTTATTAATTATTATATTAATTATTACTGATATATACTTTAACAAGCTTGTTAGGGTTGTAATGGTTCCCTTTAATCCAAGTGTCGTAATCGGAGTCCATAACTGGGGCCAAAACACGAGCAGACAAAAATCCCCGAGGGGAAAATAAATCTTAATAACCATAAATAACCAGGCACGGGTCAGAACCAGGAGAACACGATAGCAAAAACATTGGAAAGTAAAAAAAAAAAAGTGGAACAGAAGTGGAATAAATTCAAATACGACTCTTTATTAACGCGTAAGAAAGCACGTGGCACAGACCGAGCGAACTTTACGGCGAAACTGTACCTTCGTGATAAATTACAGCTCGGTAATGTTTCTGAGCGAGTTACACTAACTAATATCTGAGTGGACGCTCGTTTATCTTCCTGTTGAATGATTTATTGTGTTGTAAGTTTGATTTTTAAAAAAATTTAAATTCTAGGTTTTTCACATTTCTTGCAATTGTGTTTAAAAAGCCTGAAAAACCAAACCAAACGCTGCACTACATAATGTGTCTCGTGATTTATTTTTGCCCTAAAATAGCGATTAAATGCAGAATAACACGGCAACAGATAAAACTACCATAGCAACAAGGAGGGGAAACACTGACCATATAAGGCAATACAGAACAGCCATGAGCAAAATACGATGAGACGACTGGGACAGAATTAGAGCTGATGTAACGCTTAACATTTTAACATTTAACATTATTAATACATTAGATAACATTAATAAAGCCTGAATGTCAGCATTAAAAAAATTAACTGCTATTTGTGTAAATGTTACTTAATACACGGCTTTATTCTGTCCATGAATAAATACACATAAATTAAATTACGTCATTTTGAAACAGGTGAACTCAGGCCAGGAGGTATAAATATTGGCACCCCTTGTCCAGCACACATCACCTATGCCAAATAAAGCTGCCTAAATATTAATTAAGGCATTCGCTCATATAGTGGATTTTTTTTTTTTACTCATTTAATATAGTGTTTAAAATAGCTTTAGATTAATACAAAAGTTAATATATAACATCGCACATGCTTTGGTGATTAATACAGTACTTAAAGTACATTAAGTTAAAGTTCATGTACACTGTGATGCTTTATGCTTTTTAAAATGTTTTAAAACTAGTAAAAATGTAAAAACAATAATAAATAAATAATCAAAGTATTTTTCCGAAGCTGTGTTTAACCACCGTTCTGTCTGTAAATGTGAAAACTGTCGCATGGAGACGACATCCAGGGCCAGTTAGCGAGTTTTTCAAATCATAAAACGTCTTAAATAGAAAACACGAGAACAATTAAAATAATCAGGAGAAAAATAAACAGCATAAAAGCGTGTATTAGCATAAAAGCGTGTATTAGCATAAAAACGTGTATTAGCATATTAACGCGGTGACATCGAATCAGCGACACGTCGCTCTGCAGTTGTCATTTTTAAAACCTGAAACTTTACTATTTCATTATTTTGTGTATTTCAAACGTTTCTATGCGTAAAACAAACACGATGAAACGCTGACCAGCTTCAGGGACATGAATAGCTGCTTGAGTGCAGGGGCTACACTCACACACACACACACACACACACACACACACACACACACACACACTCACACACACACACACACACACACACACACACACACACACACACACACACACACACACTCACACACACACACACACACAAAACATGCTCAGTCTGCTGAGTGCTCCAGCAGATGATAGGCACGCACAGATCGACTACTGTATCAGTCGCAGCGTTTTATTCTCGTCAGCGCTGAGGAGCCAAATCCTGCCTTGCCTTATTTAGTCAGCAAGCAGCGAGAGAGAGAGAGACAGAGACAGAGAGAGAGAGAGAGAGAGAGAGAGAGAGAGAGAGAGAGTCTGTCTCTCACGCTCTCTCTCTTCGCATTCCTCAAGTCCCCCTCAGTGCTTATCTCTGCTCTCCATAACAGCATTCAAATGCACGGAGAGAGATTTCATTCGTGCCGCTGCTCTGCGAATCTGTTTTACTGTCTGAGTAAAATTCACATCAAGACGACAGCGCAGTGTGGATCCTGTCATTCGTCCCTGTTGAGTTCTGGATACTGATTGGTCAGAAGATGTTGATTAATTTTCCAGAACAGCAGCTCTGACATAATAACGCGATCACTATTATACCGCAGACGCTCCGCTAATAATAACAGATTAAAACGCGTGTACAATCGTTGATCTGTCAGGAGACGTTTATTTATGTAACGTGTTCGGAAGGAGTCTCCAGTGTCAGCGCTTTGTAACAGTCAGAGGTGAAGCTGTAACTGTAAGTTTCAGGACGTCTTCAGGACAGAGGAGTTTACGCTTCTTCGTTGCGGTTTCTCGGTAACGTGCGTAACAAGCTGCGATTTCTTTCTTATCATAAACAGTGAGGCTGCTGAGGGAACGACTGTTTATAGCTGTGGTGTAAGAGGAATAAAACACTCGGGGACGGGCTGTTGTAGGAAAATAATCAACTTTAGGGTGTTAACAGTCACTTCACTTCATCACAGCACCCTGTCACGCAGTATTTTACTGTAACACACACACACACACACACACACACACACACACACACACACACACACACACTGTTTAATCAGTAAAATAACAGTTTAATGTTTAATCAGCGAATAATTACAAAGTCAGTTAATGTTATAATTTACTGTGTAGCTGTTTTGGACCACATCGTGGTCTAATGTTAGCTCACATTAGAAAATCATGTGCTAATATCCAATTAGCTGCTTGCCGCTTGCTAATTTGGACAGCATACAGTCATTAGCATGTTATCACAAAATTAAGTAGTTGCTTTATCCAAAAAATGCTGACGTAGCTAACAAACGGCGGAAATGAACTCGACTTCGTAGTTAAAACCTTCGTATAAAAGCTTCGCTGTGAGTTAGCATAACTCTAGCAGCTGAGACCAGCTAGCACGGTCTCATTCCTGTGATGCTAACAGACTCGACTAGCTTTCGTTCATTATTAGCAGCATTAGCATTTATCTGTGAAGTATTGATTTACACACCCTGATTTAGCTTGCTATGCTAATTCATGCACTAAAGCTGCTTATAGAGTGAAAGACGAGGGGAAGAGCATTCTAGCTATTCGGCTACATATTTGGTTTCAGAGGTGATGAGTGGCTTAGTATATTTTTAGAAAGGAAACTAGCATATCTGTGCATGCTAACTGGTGAAGTGCTCAGTTTTATGTGACAGGAAAAGTGTTACAGTATTTATATAGCATATGTATAGCAGTAGCACACTCACAGCTAGCCACTAATGCTATCAAAATGCAGTTACATTAAGAAAATACCAATAACAATACGATACTGCTTCGTGCCCGTGTTTCTGCAGGATGCTAGCTGAGATCGTACGATCTTAACAAGCCAGCTAACAGATTAATGTTTCATCAGTGTAAATATCATGCTAGCAACCGTAACACCAACGTGACGTGATCGGGAGGCGGGGCTTTGTATGCATGGAGTTGATTGGGAGGTGGGGCTTTGTGTGCATGGACGTGTTTGGGAGGCGGGGCTTTGTGCGCATGGACGTGTTTGGGAGGCGGGGCTTTGTGCGCATGGACGTGTTTGGGAGGCGGGGCTTTGTATGCATGGAGTTGATTGGGAGGCGGGGCTTTGTGTGCATGGACGTGTTTGGGAGGCGGGGCTTTGTGCGCATGGACGTGTTTGGGAGGCGGGGCTTTGTATGCATGGAGTTGATTGGGAGGCGGGGCTTTGTGTGCATGGACGTGTTTGGGAGGCGGGGCTTTGTGCGCATGGACGTGTTTGGGAGGCGGGGCTTTGTATGCATGGAGTTG
>CM074994.1:650928-661215 GCA_037576825.1 Pangasius krempfi | reverse complement strand
GGGGCTTTGTGTGCATGGACGTGTTTGGGAGGCGGGGCTTTGTGTGCATGGACGTGTTTGGGAGGCGGGGCTTTGTGTGCATGGACGTGTTTGGGAGGCGGGGCTTTGTGTGCATGGACGTGTTTGGGAGGCGGGGCTTTGTGTGCATGGACGTGTTTGGGAGGCGGGGCTTTGTGTGCATGGACGTGTTTGGGAGGCGGGGCTTTGTGTGCATGGACGTGTTTGGGAGGCGGGGCTTTGTGCGCATGGACGTTGTAACTGTGTCCCAGTTCTACTTAAGGCACCTTTAAAGACAATCCTGCATTATTTGGAGAACGTTTGAGTGAAAGCCGTAATTCAGATAAAATAATCGCGATTAAAATCTGTATCAGCTGTAAACAGGCGGCTGTGATGATGATCAGTAACTGAAGCACTGTGCAGTCTGGAGTTTCTCATGCAGCTGCTCTCCACACCGCTGTGATTTCATCACTAACACATCCGCTCAGCTCTGCATCGATTAGCTGCTCAGAGAGAGCTTCAGCCCGCGGCGGATAGCGGCACGCATGTGAACACACTATTCTCTTCAACAGGACTGATCTGTCGCTCGCTCGCTCTCTCTCTCTCTCTCTCTGAGTGTCTCTGTCTCTCTCTCTCTCTCTCTATCTGTCTATCTGTCTCTGAGTGTCTCTGTCTCTCTCTCTCTCTGTGTGTCTCTGAGTATCTCTGTCTCTCTCTCTCTCTGTGTGTCTCTGTCTCTCTCTCTCTCTCTCTCTCTCTCTCTGTGTGTCTCTGTCTCTCTCTCTCTCTCTCTCTGTCTCTGTGTGTCTCTGAGTATCTCCGTCTCTCTCTCTCTCTCTCTCTGTCTCTGTGTCTCTGTCTCTCTCTCTCTCTGTCTCTGTGTGTCTCTGAGTATCTCTGTCTCTCTCTCTCTCTCTCTGTGTGTCTCTGTCTCTCTCTCTCTCTGTCTCTGTGTGTCTCTGAGTATCTCTGTCTCTCTCTCTCTGTCTCTGTGTGTCTCTGTCTCTCTCTCTGTCTCTGTGTGTCTCTGTCTCTCTCTCTCTCTCTCTCTCTCTGTCTCTGTGTGTCTCTGAGTATCTCTGTCTCTCTCTCTCTCTCTGTCTCTGTGTGTCTCTGAGTATCTCTGTCTCTCTCTCTCTCTATCTGTCTCTGTGTGTCTCTGTCTCTCTCTCTCTCTCTCTATCTGTCTCTGTGTGTCTCTGTCTCTCTCTCTCTCTCTATCTGTCTCTGTGTGTCTCTGTCTCTCTTTCATTCTGTCTCTTTCTCTATCTGTCTCTTTCTCTTGGTGTGTCTCTTTCTCGGTCTTTCTTTCTTTCTCTTTGCGTCTCTCTCTCTCTCTGTATCTCTCTCTCTGTGCATCTCTCTCTCTTTCTCTCTGTACGTCTCTCTCTCTTTCTCTCTCTTTCTCTCTGTATTTCTCTCTGTACTTCTCTCTCTCTGTCTGTCTCTTTCTTTCTCTCAGTGTGTCTCTCTGTTTCAGTCTTTCTCTTTCTCTCTGTGTCTCTCTCTCTGTATCTCTCTCTCTGTCTCTCTTCCTCTCTGTATGTCTCTCTTTCCCTCTCTCTCTGTCTGTCTCTCTCTTTCTCTCTCTGTGTGTTTCTTTCTCAGTCTTTCTTTCTTTCTTTCTTTCTTTCTTTCTTTCTCTCTGCCTCTCTCTCTCTCTGTATCTCTCTATCTGCGTGTCTCTCTCTCTGTCTCTCTCTCTCTTTCTCTCTCTCTCTGTATTTCTCTCTGTACTTCTCTCTCTCTGTCTGTCTCTTTCTTTCTTTCTCTCAGTGTGACTCTCTTTCTCAGTCTGTCTTTCTTTCTCTCTGCGTCTCTCTCTCTGTCTCTCTCTCTCTGTGCGTCTCTCTCTCGCTTTCTCTCTCTCTTCCTCTCTGTATGTCTCTCTCTCTCTCTCTCTCTTTATCTCAGAGTTTCCCCTCCTCCCTGTTTCTGTGTAACTCTATATCCTTTCCTGTCTGTCTCTCTCTGTCCCTCACTCGTCCTCTTTATCTCAAACTGTTTGATTCTGATTCACTGCCCAAATCTGATGTTTTTTGTTTGTTCGTTTGCTCCAGTTATGTTTTTAATGCGTCTGAAACACGCCTCCAGTCTGCAGGAACCCAAACTGTGTCTAGAAAAGCATCGGTGATGAACTGAAACTGAGTGTTTAAAACATGAGATCAGTCACTTAAAACAAGAAGCAATCAAGAACGGCGCGTTTCTTTCTGTTGCAGTTTCATTTCTGCTAACACTAAACCGAACCACGTTAAACTGATCTGAAATAAATCTTAAAAAAAAAAAAATCTTTCAGAGATTTTAATACGTACGAGATTCGTCCTTAACAGCATGCACGCTTTAATGCTGCTATTCGACGACATTTTATTTTTGGCTTTTAATCTTCACCGATACATAAAATGACAAGCGAAAGAAACGAGCTGATGTTGATTGCTTCTTGATTCCCACGATTCTCACCGTTCAACTCTCGCCACGTCCTTCTCTTCGCAAAGCTTAACGTATAAAGTAGCTCACTTGAAGTACGCGCTGAAGCTACTTTAATTTATTTATAGTTCAAATTAAATATAATGTTTCCTTCTTTGTTTTCCACCTTATTTCGGCGCATCTCCATCTCTTCCTGTCTGTGTCAGTGTCTCAGTGTCTGTAAACGCTTTATTTTCACTATATCCTGAAGTCAGTTCCTTTACGGAGGTTCTGTAAAGATCTGGCTCTACCCACAATTCCCACGGATCCCTACAACTCTGTCATTATTCACGTCCTATTATTTTTATTTGTTCCTTACTCAGCACTGTATAGAGGAATAGCAGGAACTTTTCCCTCAGGAAATTTTTCATTAATGATTATGCGACATCAGCGGGATTCTTCAGACTGAAGAGAACCTGGTTAGCTATACAGAGATGTTTTCACGATACATGATGCTATGACGGTAGATTTGCTGATGTTTATAGTGTAACACACAGGATATCATTATATAAATAATCAGTTAAAAAAGGAACCAAAGAGCAGCTTTTAGCACCCAACCAGCTACTGGTTTCTCTAAGAACGATGACACCAATAATGCTGACAGAAACGTGCACTGTGACTATTTGTGACAATGATATCACAGTAACGTTATCGTGTTGTCGTACTTGTATTCATATGAGTGTAGATAAGAGATGGGACAATTTTTTTCCCAATGGCGTGCGCTCACCTGGAGGTGGCGATCTCCACTTTCGTCCTGGCGATGGCGGCCGCTCTGATTGCCCCTTCAACAGCACGCTCCACTTTCTGTTTGGTCTTGGCGTTCTTCAGCGGAATGAGCTGCTTCTTGATGCCCCTCACGAGCACGTTGTTCTTGTACTTGCCCTCCTCGCGGGTGCCGTCGGGGAACACGGTGCAGCCGTAGCCGTGGCGCTTGTTGTTGGCCCACTCGCCCTCGTACTTCATGCCGTTGGAGCGCTCGCTGATGCCGAAGCCGCTGCGCTTGTCGTTCTTCCACTCTCCCGTGTACGACTCAGTGGTGGTGGCATCCACGTTGTCCTCGGTTGGAGCGTTGTCCTCGTCCTCTCCGAAGCTGAGCGTGGAGTTGGCGTCGCTAGAGCTGATGCGGCTCATGGCGGCGTCGCTGCGCGCCGAGCTGCGCTTACTCGAGATGGACGAACGCGAGTCCGACTTCCTCAGCTGCCTCAGGCTGCCGAACAGCGAGCCACGCCGGAACAGACCCTTCTTCCTGCCTGAGCTGAGCTCGCCATCGCTGTGGACATTGAGGACGAAGCCTCCGCGTGTCCCCGCCGGACTATCCGAGGAGCGCTCGTTCAGGACGGAGCCGTTACTCTGCTCGCTGCGCAGGGAGGCGAGGGAGGTGCGCAGCGGCGAGCGGATCACGGCAGCCATGCCATACGGGACGCTCTGTCTCACGCCATAACCGTGACGCATCCCGCCCATCCACTGGCCCTGATACGTACCTGTCAATCACACAAACGCATGCAGGGGTTAAATAGTGTTTAGTGTTAAATAAACATCTGCTTATAGAAAACCTCATCACATCAACGACTACACACGTTTTAAAAATCTGTTTATGTGCCGCATCCCCATGAATGCCGCATCATACACGTCCCCGTGAATGAGCTGTTACTATAGAAACGATAACGTATTAGACAGAACGAACGCATTAATATAAAGCTGTGATTTGCAGCTGCACTACTGTCAGAGCTGCTGTTCTAGAAAACGAATCAACACCTTTAACACTGACCAATCAATCACAATAATAATAATATAAAGAGCTTTATACTGATATTGATCCATTAACAGAAGTATTTCCTTAAAGGCAAATTTAAGGAAGCAGATGAAATAGATGACGGATTTATTACTATAATATAAATATATCAGCTTTATATTGTTGTCCTGTGTGTTGAAGATTCTCCTCCAGGCTCAGGGGATAGAACTATTGGATATCACATGTATTCCTCTACGCAAGCCACAAACTGATAATCTGTAAAAAAAATACATCAACATACTCCACAGGAACAATATTGTCATCATGGTCATGACCCCGAGTTCCTCTCGAGGGGAAGCTGTCTACAGGAGGAGTGATTCTGTGCTTCATAAAATACCAGTCTGAGGACATGATAAGGACAACGGTCCTCTAAAGACACGAGCATCATCGCCTGTTCACCAGCTCTGTAAAGGTTCAGAAAATAAAGCGCAGATCGTGATGATGATGTTATAGTGAAAATTAACCCAAAAATAAGGCACACTATGAAGAGTTTTATATCAGCACATGCTAAACGCTCTGCTCTGCGCCGTGTGTAACTCGAGCTGTGGAATGACGAGTGTGTGACGGAGTGGACGGTCGTCGCTGCCATATCTCTGTCCTGAACACACAGCGCTATTTTAAATCATGGAAGTAACCCGAGATGTGGAGAAATTTGCAGCTTAAGCCAATCATAACTCTGGTTTATTCACAAAACGCGGTTCATCTTTTCCGCCGGCCGGGACGACCCGTCTCCCTCACGCCCCCTCGGCTCACCGACAACGTGGCGTGAAATTATAAAAGAGGAAGTAGAAAAATCTGACATTTTTGTTAAATAACCTGAGCAAAAACTAAGTAGTAAGATCTCTGATTTAAAAGACTTATACAGTATAATTGCTATGACATTTTACACCACAGTCCTATTGAATCCTGCGCACTGATTGGTCAGAAGGTGTTGATTAGTTCTCTATAACAGCAGCTCTGACAGTAGCGCAGGTTCATATTAATGCGCTCGTTCTGATACGTTATCGTTTCTATAGCAACGGCTCATTCACATGGACGTGTACAGCGGATGAGCCGCTAATAATAAACAGATTTTTAAAAATCGTTGATATGGTGACGTTTTCTGTAGGGAGATGTTTAATTAACATTTATGGAAGGAGTCTCCAGTGTCAGTGCTTTGTAACAGTCAGAGGTAAAGCTGTAACTTTATTTTTTCTTCAGGACAGAGGGGTTTACGCTTCTTTGCGGTTTCTCGGTAACATAACAAGCTGCGTTTTTTTTTTAGAGAGAGAATAAAGAGAGGCTGGTGAGGGAACGACTGTTTATAGCTGCTGTAACGTAAGTGACAACAGTTCAATTCAATTTTATCTGTATAGTGCTTTTAATGGATAAATGCTAAAAGTTGTAAATGTTGGTAAACTGCTGTGGTATTAGAAGAATGACACTTTGAGACACGCTGTTATCGGAAAATAATCAACTTTGCGGTCGTAACTTTTAGTAACTCTGTTTCATCACATCCATTCATCCTGATTTATCTTATACTTTTAATTATTAAAATATTAATTTCTATTAGATTAGACAAAACACTGCCATTTATTTATTCATACAGTCTCATCAACATTATACAATCAAGTCACGTTCTATGCTCACCATTTTAATTTAATTTAATATCTTCTAATAAACAGATGACAACTTTCCCAAGCATAAAAGTCTACGCCCATTAGCATTACTATCCTCCTCGCTTTACGTGGTTATTTCAGCACACGATTATTTAATTAACTCGTCCGTTTTCAATCTGCTGAACACAAACTCCAACCAAACGAGGATCGATGCTGATCTTCAGCTCCGTGTTGGTTCACAGCAACTCTGATCTGAAGTGTAGCAGATGTTACTATTATTAGCCGTGACCTCTATAACTGACCGGTCCAGTCCAACGCCATAGATCATACAACCCGAGCGGCTCGGGTCCGACTCAGATATACGTGTAAATACAGGCTGGTGTTTAAACACCATCGCAAAAGTAAAAAAAAACCCGCTTAATAAAAGAAAAACGGTCTCACAATCGCAGGAATAAAAGTTAAGTCCTAATATATGTTCATATATATATATATATATATATATATATACACTACAGTCTCATATGACGTAATACGATATACTGTATGTAGACTGCATACACAGGTTATGTACACGCTTATACAGGACAGTCATGTAAGTCGTATAAATAAACCAGTCATTATATACATAGTATTAATTTTTTCCATTTTAGTCTTATATAAAGTCTTGTGCGCTTCTTATATGTATCATTAAATAATTCTTATAGAGGCTTATAAGAAGTGTTATGCAGCCTTAATGTAGGCATATATAAATTTATATGTGTAAATAATTATGTAATCTACTATCTAGCCCTTATATGAAGTCTTATATGCCTTCATATGTTATTTATTAGTCATTATATATACATTACATAGCCTTACTATAAAATCTTCAGATGTAGCCTTGTCTTATATACAGCCTTATGTATTCTTATGAAGTCTTATATAAAGTGCTTTGGCGTCTTATATAGGCTACGAAATCTTAGTCTTATGAAGTCCTAATATGTAAAGCGTTATGTATAAAGTCTCACGTATACCCTAATGTAGTGGTATACGGAATGTTATATAGTCTTACATGAGCTATGCACTCTTAGTCATATGAAGTCATAATCCTAATATGTAGCCTTATATGGAGTTATATACTGTATAATCCGATATTTAGCCTTATGTAGTCCTATAACAGACACTTCATTAAACTGTCTTATAAGTCTGATTCATATCCAGTTTTAATATTCTGCCTTATATGAAGTCTTATACTGTCTTATAATAGTCTTATATGGAGTGTTACTAATCTTATATGAAGTGTTATGCAGCTGTATGTAGTCTTATAAAATCTTAATATTTCATCTTAGGGAATTATATACAGTACAATCTGATATGTAGAGTTATGTAGTCCTATGTCTTATATAAGCTCATGACTAACACTTCATTAAATTGTCTTATAAGTTTGTCTTATAAACTGTCTTATCTTAATATGTACAGTCCTGATATTCTGTCTTATATCAGCTCATATACTGTACATAATCTTATAGTATGAACTTGCAGTCTTACTATTCAGTCTTATAAACCCTTTTATGAAATGTTATGTAGTCTTATGTAGGCTATGCAATTTTAGTCTTATATGCAGTCATATAAATTCCAATATGTAGCCATATATGGAGTTAAATGCATTAAATCTGCTATGTAGCCTTATGTAGTCCTATGTAGTCTTGAATAAACTTAAGAAAGACATGCATGGGTTTTAATATATAGTCTTATAAGTATTCATATTCAGTCTTAATGTTCTGCCTTATATGACGCCGTATAGTGTTTGTAAGCTTATATGTAGTCCTGTGCAGTCATTATATACACAGGCTTACTATTCAGTCTTATGTAGTCTTATAAAATCTTAAATGAGACGTTATGCAGGTTTATGTATGTAAGCTACGCTGTTTTAGTTTTAAATGCAGTCATATAAAATCCTAAAATGTAGCCTTATATGGTGTCATATGCAGTACAATCTTATATGTAGCCTTATGTAGTCTTAAATAAGCTTAAGACAGACCCTTCATTAAACTGTCATATGGGGCTTAATATGTAGTTTTCTATGCAATTTTACATCCAGTCTGATTAATCTGCTGTACATAATCTTATATGCAGCCTTAAGTCTTATGTAGTCCTATATACTGTATATATTCATATATACAATCTTAAATCCAGCTTTATGTAGCTGTATGTCATCTATATATTCTTATATGAAGTCTCGTATATAATCTTATATAGATTATTTATATGGCTGACATTTCACCCTCTGCTTTCTGAGATATACTGCAGTCTTATGGTTTACTCTTACGTAAATATATCTTTATATGTAGCAATGCAGTCTTATATAACCTTATGTCATCTTATAAAGTCTTACATGAATTATTATATATAAGCTTATATGTCATAATACTGACATTCAGATATATTGCCTTCTCAGATATATCGTAGTCTTAACATATCTTTTTATATAAACTCTTTATGAGTAGCCTTGTGCTCTTATACAACCTTATGCAGTGTTATGAACACTTTGTCCTGTTATCTAGAAGCTTATAGAAATATGACTGACCTTTCATAAGTCTTATGCCCTAATATATTCAGTCTTAATGTTAAGTCTTATATGAAGCCTTTATATGCAGCCTTATACAACCTTATGTCATATTTTATAAGTCCTGAATGAAGTGTTATATATCAGTTTATATAAATGACTGATATTTCATATTCTTTCTTCTGTAATTCCTTGCAGTATTAATATTTAGTCTTACATAAACTATTTATATGTAGCCTTATACAACCTTATGTCGTTTTATAAAGTCTTTATGACATGTTTTATATATGAGCTTATACAAATGGCCAATATTTCATATTCTGTCTTCTGTTATACCTCGCAGTATTAATACTTAGTCTTACATAAACTATTTATATATAGCCTTATACAAACTTGTGTCGTCTTATATCGTCTTTATGACGCGTCATAAGGCAATGCAATCTCAAGTTTTGTCTAGATCAGACATTACGGAGCCTCAGGTGCCTGGAGCCTCAGCCCCTGAAACTCACCCCCGTCCCCGTAGGTCTCGACTCCGTAGCCGTCCTGCAGCCCGTTACTCCACGTGCCCTCGTACCTGGCGGAGGTGTTGAGGCTCTGGCGCACGCCGTAGCGCCCCTTCAGCCCGTGGCTCCACTCTCCCCGGTAAAGCCACCGGCCCTTGGCCTCCACACCGAGTCCGTGCCGCTTGCCCTGCGCCCAGTGGCCCTGGTACGTGTTGCCGCTGGGCCACGTGTAAACGCCGACCGCCTCGAAGCCGTTGCGCCACGAACCCGAGTACTCGCCCTGGCCCTTGGGGCCGGTGCAGACGCCGTGCCCGTGGGCTTTGCCGTCCGCCCAGCCTCCGCAGTACGTTCCGCCATCGTCGAAGTCGAACCGGCCGCCCGTCATTCAGCTTCCCACAACAAAACAAACCGCGCGCGCGCCTCGGTGGCTGTGTCGTATCTCGGCTGATCAGACGCGAGGATTCGTGATAAAGAGACGGATACTGAGAAAGCTGTGCCTGGAAAACGGGGAGAGTCGGGCACCCGCGCGCATCTGGCTCGATGTCGGTGGAGGGGAGCGCGCGCGCACACGGGAGGCCGCACGCGCCGTCAGCGCCGTTAGTCGCTTTATGATCCTCTCTCTCCCCCCGGAGCGCGAGAGAGGAGCAGAGCGGAGCAGAGGACGCCAAAAGTAGTGATGAGCGGAGACTCGGCAACGAATCGGTTCTTTTTTTTTTTCTCCTTTAAATGATTCTTTTTAGGTGAATCTTTTTTGGCGAATCGATTCTCAAGCACTAATGAATCAAAAAAAAAAAAAAAAAAGTCATGAATCGTCCCCTAATTAAGGGCATCTGTAACCTTCTGCATCCTGAGACTCCTTCTGAGTAAAAGCATTTCCAGCAACTCGCTCCTGATTCGGTTAACCCGGAAATATGCGCAGTCCGAATCATTTCTCCATCCTCGTTATTCCTGAACTTTCCTCTCATCCACATGTGGATCTGAAACACTGGGTGACATCATCACAGCACTTCCTGCTTTTATTCTCGAGGCAGTTAGGTTAATGTTTACTTATACTTCTCTTTATTTAGTTTTTGTATGTTGAACCAATTTCATTACAGCTATGAAAACTAAATAAAACTCATAACAAGCTTGACACTAGTTAACAGTAATCATCACTTTCACGTCATCTGGAGAGAAACAAAAGAAGCCATACCATGATACTGATTGACTGATTGGTGAAACGCGCATGCGCACCAAGACTCAGTAACAGGTATTTGATTTATGAATCATACATACAGCTCTGTGCAAAAGTCTTGGCACCTTTTTTGTTTTGTTTTTTAGTACAAACTTTGTTCTAGATGTTTATTTTCTGACTTCTACATTATTGATTCAGTACAAAAACCTTTTAGA
>CM074994.1:638201-650828 GCA_037576825.1 Pangasius krempfi | reverse complement strand
TTATTACTGTTTACTGCTCTTTATAGGGTTTATTTAATGTAGAAACATTTAATTTCATTATTTTTGAAGGCGTCTTTGCTCTACAGCGTTTCTGTACATGTGCCTAAGACTTTTGCACAGCACTGTGTATAAAACAAGACTATTTAAGGATTTGGAAACAGTGCATTTTAATACTGCTGTGTTAAAAATTATATGACATTACTTTAAAATATTTCAGTACATTTTACAGACATAGTGATGATGCTGAATTAAAAGAAGTGTAAAGGGTTTGAAAAGCTATTGGGTTCTTTTTTTGGTGTTCAGCTCTTTCTAAAATAACAATCTCACTGCTTTTGTAATACAGACCTGGCGACACGGATTAAACAATAAACCTTTAACGCTAACAGCCAGGAGTGTGATACTGTTGTGGGATTGTGGCTGAATTATTTAAGGAGATGGTAATTACAGCCCTGGCCAGGGGTTCTTCAGTGTTTTATAGTCAAGGAATGTTTAACGGTAAAAATAAATAAATAATTAATAATAATAATAAAAACTCAGTATAGATTTATTTTACAAAAAACTAACACAATCAGGCAGATTATTTAAATCAGTACAATGATATTTTGGCTATTTATTAGAGACCTTTTTTTCATAAAATAACATTAGTTAACATTAATTATAGGCATAATAACTTCAATATAACAGAATTAGCTTCATGCACCCCTGAGAGACCCGGACATCACCCTGAGAACCAGGAGCCTGTGCTTCTTGCTTCGAAATTAGTTTGAGTGGCATTTATGGAAATTATGGATTTTGAGATTTCAGCTAAAACTAAACTCATCCAAATCTTTTTTTTTTTTTAATCTACACACAACACAAGAACAAAAATAAAGTGTTGAGGATATGCAATATCTAACAACTGAATCCTAACATTTCTATATTCGGATATAATTATAAACACTCTCTATTAGAGTTCACTCTCTTCTGTTTTTATTATTTTTATTACACCCTAAATTAACTGATATTTGCCACAGTTGACTGAAAGACAACACATCTCAGATTTATTCCACCCAGAATATTCAATTCCGACTCTTCTCCAAACGACCAGCAGGGGGCAGTAATTACAAACGTTCACTGTTCATGTTTAATAAATACATGCAGCATATTTTTTACAAGGAGAGGAAGAAAAGAAGAAAAATAAAAGAAAAGAAGATTCCAATACCCATTCAAATACAAATAAAAAACACCTAAATATATAAAAAGAATAATAATAAAAATAAATTGAGCTTTAGGGAGGTTAATCAAGGTATTTCACAAACACTCTTCCTACATAAACATCGAAGGTCTCAATCACAGACGGTATTTATATTTAATAAAAGGTTATGATATTAACGTGTATTTACACAGCAATAAACTCGCAGATGTGATGTAAGGTCAGGGTTCGGGAGGCATTTATGGTGCCAAGGCTAATTTCAAAGGCATCAGCTGCCGCTCTGTGCAGTCACGTGACCCAACCCTATGAAATATACTTCACCTCTGAAAAAAGAGAGGAAACATTTATTTTAATTTAAATAGCACCATAGTTAATATTTTTGTTGACCTGCTTTTGTTATTTAGTTTATTTTATTTTTAATTTAAATCCTTAAAATCCTGCTTTTTTAAAATTTTTATTTATGTAAATGTCAATTCATCCCCGTTATTGTGGTGTGAATCTCTGTGATTCCGCTCATCCGCCGTGAATCAAATGAATCAGAGGAGTCAAATGTCGCGAGTCGATTCGCGTTCGCTCGAGAGAGTCGAATCGAATCAGTGAAGCGATTCGTAATAACGGTTCGTCTCTGGCCCGAAGCGGCGCGAGCTAGAGACAGCTCGCTGATGACGTCAATCCGACTTGGCCCCGCCCACCGTGTGCTGTTAAAGGGGCTCGTGAAGGATTGTAATAAATTACTAAGAAGGCAAGTGTGCAATAATATCGCACTGGATTTCATTTTTAGCAGTAAGGACTGCTTCAGGTTGCCAGATTGAGCGTTTCTGCATCTCAGCTGTGATGCACTGGAAATGCACTGATCTTATTTTACTGATTATAAAGAAAAAATAAATAAATCTGGCAGCTCTTTACCCAGAATGTGGACCAACATGATCTCTCACTGATGCATTCTGACTTGCACAAACAGTTAAAGTGATAAATTTACACTGCTTCACCGTGTGTGTGTGTGTGTGTGTGTGTGTGTGTGTGTGGTGTAACTGTCTCTAATCATGTGTTGGATGATAAAATGCATTAAATATACATCATATACACTCTTTAAACTGTTATTTTAAAATACTTTAACTGTAAAATATTTTACATATATTTATTTTAAATATTTTATAAATACACAGTTTAATATATATATATATATATATATATATATATATATATATATATATATATATATTTATTTATATATATATATTAGCGCTTTAACCTTGACTCAGCAAACCAGGTGTGACGTTGCGGGAAAGAAATTCCTAAAAAAGACTAAATGATGTGAGAAACAGAGACTCAGCAGGAGGAGTCCAAACTCTTCTGAGCTCATGGGTTAAATATAATAATTTACGGCGTACCGAAGGCTCGGGTTTGGTTCATTTTGTCTTTTGTAACCTTTAGTTATTTATTTGTAATGTGTAATACAGTGCTGTTGGATTGTGCACATTGAACACACCTCTAAATACCTCTAAACCTTTTACCTCTAAACCTTTTACCTCTAAACCTTTTACCTCTAAACCTTTTACCTCTAAACCTTTAATTATACGGCTCTTATATTACATACAATATGGATATATTATGTAATGTGTGTGAAGACCAAATGTTACATCAATTTGCATCATCTTATATATATATATATATATATATGGATAATCAAACTATTAATATAATTACATCATTTACAATTACATTACATGTTTTCTGTGTTCTGTATATTTATTTTTGAAAATTGAACCTGTTAAAAAAAATACTCATTCAAAAAAAAAAAAACCTAAATTATAAATACAGACTAATTCCATGATAATAGTTATAAATACAAATAGTTATACCTTAACAAAATGCAACACAATCATGCAATTAGGATTAAATAAATAAATAAATAAATAAATAAATAAATAAATAAGTAAATATATATATATATATATACAGACACACACAGATCTTATTGGTTTAATCTGACGCTGAACATATGAGAGAAATCTAACCTTTAATTGAAGTAAATTTATTATAATGAAATAAAAAAAAATCTTATTCAAACATATAAATGTAACGTGTGAGTACACAAGGGTGCCAATAATTCTGGCTATTGATCATTTTAGAAATAATGGATACATTTTTTTTATATGGTTCAAGGCTCTGTACAAATTCATTAGAAAAAAAGGGATTCAGGTTGAATATATAAACAGGAAACAGCTCTACTTACCCCGCCCCCTTTCTTCCAGGGTCTGCATTTGCATACAGAAACCTGATTGGCTCTTACATTTAATGATGCAATAACACTCTTCTGTCACTAATCTGTGTGAAAACACTAACTAAAAGTTTTAGCCCCTTGTTCCTTAAAAGGATGTGTCACAGTTTGTCCTTCTGACACTCAAAGTAATTCCACCCAAATCATTTTAAACACAACGGTTTCAGTTTGAGTTTAAAGAATTACATTTTATTGAGAGATTATATTTATTTATTTATTAGATTTTTTTTATCACAGTAAGTGTTGTCACAGGACACAACTGAAATAACCTAAAATTTGGCCTAAAAACTTTGCTTAAATAAAGTGACAGGAAAGACTGAAGGTTAATAATAATAATAATAATAATAATAATAATAATAATAACAACAACAGGAAGCTATGACCAAATAAGGAAAGTGGGAAGCCAAAAGGCTCAACTGCACAGAGTGGGTGTGACGTGTAGAATTATTTAAATTTATTTAAATGCATAATCAACATATTCTGTTTTTTCTTTAGGTGATTAAAGCTAGCATTACACAGCAACACACACACACACACACACACAGACACACACACACACACACACACACACACACACACAGCCACACGCACACACACACACACACACACACACACACAGCGACACACACACCCACACAGCGACACACACACACACACACATAGCGCCACATACACATAGTGACACACACACAGCGACACACACACACACGCACACATACACACACAGCGACACACACATACACACACAGGAACTAACACACACACACACACACACACACACAGCGACATGCACACACACATACACACACACACAGCCACACGTACGCACACACACACACACACACACACACACACATACACACACACACAGCCACACGCACACACACACACACACAGCGACAGACACACATACACACACACACAGCCACACACACATACACACACAGCCACACACACATACACACACACACAGCGACAGACACACATACACACACACACATACACACACACAGCGATTTGCAGTTGTCGTTATGGCTCAGATGTGAGCTGCTGAAAGGTAAATGAACTCGCGCTGCTCAAAAGGTGACAAAGAACGTCATTAGATCTCAGAATAGAAACTGAGATCCACCGGCAGCCGGACGTTCCAGTGAACTCTACAACAATGTGGACAGAGGGAACACACACACACACACACACACACACACACACACACACACACATTCACCTCTAATCAAATCCCAACACACAGCTCTGGTGTTTGATCTCTAGGAGACCTGCTCTGATATTTTGCCATACCATAATTCCACAGTGTGTGTGTGTGTGTGTCGCTGTGTGTGTGTGTGTGTGTGTGTGTGAGAGAGAGCAATTTTTGAAAGTTTATTATTTTATGTCTTATCTGTGCTGAATAATTATTTTTAATGACCAAGTAAATGACTAAAATGAGCAGAGGAACATCTCTACACCTTCACGCTCAATACTAATGCACACTGTTATGAATATTCATGAATACACTAACTAGCCACACCCCCTTGTGTTTGCCGCCACCCTGACTCCGCCCCTTTCTCCTTACTGCCCAGGTTAAGCTGCACTGTGGGCGGTGCTTCATGAAAAGTCTGATTTTGTCTGATTTTGATAAACGTTTTTTTTTTTTAAACTATATTTCAATCAATCAGCATCATAAATAAATGTGCTTAAATAAATTACAGAAAAAAATTACAAAAATATATATTTTATTTATAATTTTGTAAAAAGAAATATTATTGAATTAAAATTAATTAAATGTGAAATTATTTATTTATTTGTTTTTGTTTATTTGTTTGTTTGTTTGTTTATTTGTTTAGACCAAAGACCAACTCTTACTTTTTTCTTTTCTTTATTTATTCACTATTATATTTTATAGCGATGTTTTGTTTTAATTTGTTTGATTTGCTTTGAGTTTAAAGAGTATTTTGTTATATTCAGCTTTCTCTCTCTCTCTCTCTTTCTCTCTTTCTCTCTTTCTCTATCTATCTATCTATCTATCTATCTATCTATCTATCTATCTATCTATCTCCCTCTCGCTCTCTCTCTCACTATCTCTCTCGCTCTGTCTCTCTCTCTATCTATCTGTTTATTCTCAGTTTCAGATGTAGTAAAAGAAACTTCAATTCAGACTCTGTTATTCACCACATGGTGTCAGAATAGTCTTTTCTTTTTTCCTCAGTCTCTCTGTTTAACGCTGTATTTATTTCTCACAGCAGTTTCTCTCTCTGCAGAACTGACAGTGAGATGGACGGATGGACGGATGGATGGACGGATGGACGGACGGACGGATGGACAGACGGATGGACGCTCTGTGACTGTCATCATGACCCCACGTCATGTTCACCTGCACATCAGGTCCGTTCCCTCCTACACGCTCGGAGAAAGTGGTGTGTATAGTGTGTGTGTGTGTGTGTGTGTGTGTGTGTGTGTGTTTAATTCCTTGATCAGCATCATTACAGGCAGCAGGGATTAAAACACAGACGTGCAGACTGGGAAATGGCAGGATAATTCAGAATAAGAGCCTAAACACACGCAAACAAGGTCAAAATACCAGAAATCCAAAGTCAGAAACATGCAACGCTGCTGAAGGCCGTTTACCGGCGCAGGAGTATTTATACACCGAGCGGCAAATCAACGCAACGAGATGCAGGTGGGCCAAACTGGAGCCAGGTGAGCACGGCCATGTGTGAACGGAGCTGGAGCTGAGGAGCACAGCAGGGAGAAGGTTTCCGTGACAGCTCCTCAGACGGCGGTTTGGTGTGGCGCTGATGTCAGGGTGTGTTTTCTCTCCAAGCAGCTGTGTTTAACTCACTAACCAGAAGACGAGCCTCTCCCAAACGCACGCCGCTCTCCCGGACCCTGAGGATGGCGTGTTGAGCTTCACACGGAGAGTTAAACCCACAGCAGATGTAAACAACCCCTGAACCTTTTCTCCGAGTCGTGTGAAAGCGCTGAACCTTGCAGCGAGAGCTGAGAACTTCACAGTGGAGGATTTATCCATCACTCTGAGTGGAAGCCTGTAACAAACGTAGCGTGCTGTACGATCCGTTATAGTCGGCAGATATACGTCTCGATAATCACTAATCACGATTTACGGAGATATTCATGTGCAGTGTTTTTATTGTGTGTTTTAACTGTTTAATTGTAGTTCATTCTCAGAAGTGTTTGTAATACAAACTTACAAAATCTGCGCCATTCTGAAGCCAGGATAATGACTTTAATACATTAAGTAAGGATCACTGTGTGTGTGTGTGTGTGTGTGTGTGTGTGTGTGTGTGTGTGTGTGTAAGTAAGTAGAGTTACTGTGACCCCCTGAAGCTGATTATTTTCCTATAACAGCACGTCTCTTCTACCACAGCAACTTACCAACGATTAAAATTTTTTATTTATTAAAGAACGACGCTTCATACTTTTTATCTGTTTATAGTTACCTTTAATCTTTCGTGAAACAAGTTAGCTCCTGTTGCGTTATAGCAGCTATAAACAGTTAATAAGTCCAAAAAAACCCCGCAGCTTGTCATGTTAGCGAGAAACCGCAAAGAAGCGTAAACTCGTCTGTCCTGAAGATGTTACAGCTTCACCTCTGACTGTTACAAAGCGCCGACACTGGAGACTCCTTCCATCAGTGTTAAATAAACATCTCGTTACAGAAAACTTCACCATAGCGATGATTTAGAAATGATAACGTATTAGAACGAGCGCATTAATATAAACCTGTGATTTGCAGCTGCACTATATGTTTCAGATTTAAAGGAACTTAGTCCATCTCTCTCTCTCTCTCTCTCTCTCTCTCTCTCTCTCTCTCTCTCTTTCTCTCGTATCAGCTGGTAGAATTACATCATGATCTGTTTTAGAAACAGTGATTTCAGCTGGTCCAGAATGAATTCATGCCTTTACGTCAGATGTTATCGTTTAAAACGACCGATTCTCATCTTCTCACACTCATCAAAAAGGGTTCCTTAAATGGTTCTTAGCTTCCGAAAAAGGTTCCAGCTCGAGATCTTTCACACACTTGTCCAGTGTGAAAACCACTACTTTAAAAAAACCTGCACTAACACTTAGGTACATACACTTGGCTTTATACCTGTGTGTGTGTGTGTGTGTGTGTGTGTGTGTGAGACTAATTTTGTAATAAAATGCTATATATGGTCATGTGTACAGTTGACGTACATATGATTTGGAGAAAAAGTACTGGAATGATTTCTGGCCTGATGGACATACTTGTACTCGTAGTGTGTAGTCTACCGCTCTCACAAACCCACCTCGAAAATGCATACCATCCTTCATTAGTGATGTCGGTTCTAAGAGAAATATTTCCTCAAAATAGAAACCGGGGATCCGTGCCAAGTGCATGAAAATAGCAACACTATTACATGTTCCTTTTAATTCAGTGACGGCGTAAAAAGACGAAGTGTTCTGTGAAGCCGATCAGGTTTACTCTGGAAGCAGCTGTAATGAGTGCAGGACAAACAGAACGGCGCTTTATTTAGGCTTTTCAAAGTGAGGATCAGAACACGGGCAGGCAGATTAGTTTATTAATCACAGGTAAATCCTTCATCATCATCATCTTCATCATCGTCATCCAAACTAGCAGGCAGAAGGACAACAAAACATGTAGGGAACTAGAGAAACTAAAAAAAAAATTTTCTGAGAAATAGAAGGTACAAGGTAATAAGATACTAGGAACAAGCGTTTGACAAACTGAGCTAGGAAACAGGAAATCCAAAACAATTAGCATGAAAACTATAACGAGGAACTACGGGTAAGAAACCAGGAAGTGAGAAACTAGAAACAGGAAACAGTAAGAAGATAAATAGAAAATGAAAAATTGGGAACTAGGAAAAAAAAATCTATATTCTTCTCCTGTAGGAAAACTTATAGCTTCTATGTAGAATCCTACAATAAAGTGTTTTTTATCAGAAAAGGTTTCAAGTAGAACCTTTTTGAAAGTTACATAAGAACCCGGTAATTATCCAATGAACGCTTAAAGAACCTTTAGAGAACACTTTATTCTAAGAGTGTGTGTATTAGCTGGGTGAGTATGAAGTACAAACTCCAAAGTATTGCTCATTATTTTCTTCTTAATAGCTAGAACCTGTTAGAGGTTTAACATTTAGCTAAAGTGTCTCTTAAAATAAAGGGTCCTTCAAGGGTTCATTGCAAAGTGAATCATAAAATAAACAAAAAATAAATAGTGCTGTGGTGCCAACTTAAGCTGACGAACTAGATGTGAAATCTGCCTAAAAACTAGGAACGAGGAAGCATGTAACAAGGAACTGGGAACAAGGAAATGAAAAATCTAGGAACTATAAAAAGTACAAAATATGAAACTAAAGAACTTTGAGCTTAGAAACTGGGAATTACAAAACAAGGAAGTGTCTAAAATGGCTCCTTCTTCTTTATTTCCTACAGACACCTAACTGAGGTTTTGGTATTCTTCTCTAATTAAACGTTATTATTTAGATACTAACTGATTGCAGTGCATTGTGGGATTTTACAAGTGCACTTCACTTTTAACTGTGGCTACAAAATGACTAAAATAGCGCACTATGTAGTGAACAGGATGTGATTTATGACCTTAAAATTAAATGGTAACCTGAACTGTAAAACAGCCCACATAAGACTTTGAAAAATACAATTAAAAAAAAACCCAACATGACAAACCTGGAGTAATGATGAGGAACTAGAGCGATAATCCGTCAGGGGTGTGGTGAGGGCGGAGTCGGAGCAGTAGATCACAGAAGAGATCACAGGGATCTGTGACAGCGCTGTCTGAGTTTCAAATTAGCATCCAAATCATACAAACTGTAACCACTGTCGCAGACACACACTTCCTATTTCCACTTCCTGTCCAGACGTGATGGCTTTCCCACCTGTTCCAACCACGTTAAAAACTTCAGACTGATGGAACATGACTTTTCACAGCTTACATCATCATCTCACGCATCACACTCTGTAATTCAGGTCTATTTACAGAGCGTGGATTTGGAGTTATTCGGGTCGCTGGTCAACCAGCAGCAGTGGAGTTCAGCAGTTCATGTGTGTGAGCTCACAGCAGAGCAGCGGGAGGAAGCCGACGTTCGACGCGTTCAGCGCTGCCGAATTCTGCACTCTGATTGGTCAGAAGGTGTTGATTAGTTTTCTATAACAGCAGCTCTGACAGTAGCGCAGGTTTATATTAATGCGCTCGTTCTGATACGTCATCGTTTCTATAGTAACAGCTCATTCACCGGAACGTGTACAGCGAACGTTCCGTTTATTAAACATTTAAGGAAGGAGTCTCCAGTGTCAGCGCTTTGTAACAGACAGAGGTGAAGCTGTAGCTTTGTTTTCCGACATCCTCAGGACAGAGGAGTTTACGCTGCTTTGTAGTTTCTCAGTAACATGACAAGCTCCATTTTTTTGAGAGAATAAAGAGCGGCTGGTGAGGGAACGACTGTTTATAGCTGCTATAACGTAAGCGAGAACAGGAACTAACATGTTCCACGACATTAAATGTAACTATAAACAGATAAAACCTAAGACGTGTCATTCTTGTTTTGAAATTTTAATCATTTATATGTAAAGCACTTTGAGTTCTTATACTCAAATCAAAGTATTATTATTATTACTATTATTATTATTTGTAATATTCTGAAAGCAAGTAGAAAGATGACATCATCATCGGTTCCAGAAATCTGTTTATCATATATTTCTCCTGTGATATTCGGGTCGTGAAGTGCGCCGAGGCCAGCGAGTTTACGGGGATTTTTCCAGCAAATAAATCTGACGAGTGAAATCATCCTCCACACGCTCCTGTCAGACCCGAGATCTCGCGTTCCCACGCATCCAACCGCCACCTCCACCATAAAAACACACGCTATACTTAGGGTTCCTGGTAAGATCATGGATTCCCACACATAGTTTTGAGTGCACTCATCTTAGGTGGGATTAATGAGTTATGAGATGGTGGAGATAACTCAGTGTCTGAGGTCTGGACGTTAAACCCGAAGCTGAGCTGCTGGGACGTGTGGTGTGTTAACGGACGTGTGTGAGAAGTTCACGGTCATCAGGACAGTAAAAGGAGGTCATATAAGTTCAAACTTGGAGAAAGAGCAATGCCAGTGTGTGTCAGTGGTAATAAACTGTTAATAAAATTTCACTTTAGTGGTTATCTGAGAATATAGATTTTCAAGGCCTCAAATGCAATGAATATAAAATCTAAACTGAGCAGAAGTGGGAAGTAACAGAGTACTTTATTACTGTAATTTAGTCTCGGTTTAAATATCTGTAGTTGAGTTTGTTTTGTTCCACTAATACTTTTAGCTTTTACTCACTACATCAAAAGAAAAAATCTCCTCTTTCTCCTCACTACTGAGGATTTGTTTCACTTGTGTAAGTTTTGCACTCACCTAGCGTCGTCTGTCGACATTTTCCCCCCTAGCCAGCGTTGTTTGCTGCCGTGTTCTGCTAGCGATGACCTCCTCATTGCTAATACTGCTCTGAGTGCTCAGGTCGGCCGTCCTAGCTCGTTTAAACACCATAAAATGTTTTAGCGGGTTACGTGTATCGTACGAAGATGCTGTAGTTCCTCCTCTTGATATGTTCACAGTTTGCAGTCTGCTTCTTCTTTGATCGTTAATCGTGACGTACGTCCAGATGGCTGTTGTTTCATGTTGCCTGTTCTTTAGCATGATAGCATACGCTAGGTTTAGGTCACATACTATCACTGGATGTTGGTATCAGAGGGTTTTTCATGAGTACGAGTTCATAACTATGATATCAGACTGATACCGATATCAGTATCAGTATCAGTATCGATGCATCCCTACCAATCATACACATTGTATTTATCACTGTTAGTTCGTATTATCAGAGTTATTATCATGCTATTATCATGCTAACTAACAACATCAAGCTTTTGTTAGCTAGCCTTAGCTAATGTTTTTCTACGTTCCTTGGTGCAAAAGGCACCAATTTACTACCAAGAACCAAAATCAGTTATGTCTTTTTCTTTTGAGAGTCTTTCTTCGACTTTTCTACTTTTCTGCTTTAACTTGAGTGAAGAATTTTGAAGTTGTACTTATAAAAGATGACTTGTATGGAGAATCGTAACTATGATCAGTAATTAAACGGTTGGCTAATGGGAATGCTACAAAGCCCTGGAGAGACTTTAGTAGTAAATATTTGGACATTTTCTGATTTCCCAGTTTGTATACGAATATCTGATGTGACCTGAGATCATTAACTGGAGTAGAACCACAGTTCACAAATCTGAATCTCATTTCTGCCTTTATAAATGCCAAAGCCAGCAGCTGCACTGCCCTAAAATGGTGCTGAAACGTGTAAATAGCAGTTTACATCATCGAGCTGGCCGAGCTGGAGGTCACGTCTCACGGTGGTCCGGGGAAATCCGTCAGAAAATGAGTCAAGCCTTTAATCATGCGGTTTTCCCACTAATGGCCATGAATATCGCTGACATCGTAGATTTATATATATATATATATATATATATATATATATATATATATATATATATAAACAACTTTAAAGACAACATTTCACTGAAATGAACACAAACTTTTCCTTTAAATGAGATGAGCAATTTGCTTTACACACTTTTTTCAGAAAGATTTTTTTTTTCCAGGGTGTGAACATTGTGCCAACAATCAGTTGTTTTTATTCATTATTCCTCAAGTCCCTGCTTAGGAGGCTGTCTAATTAGGTATACTAGGAATATCTTTTGGCCAGGGTTTCTGCTTCGTTTTTTAAAGACTGACTCCTACATAAATCAGCATGAGGACAATAGTGTTATACAATACCTTATTTTGAAATTTAAACAAAAACTAATTTAATTTATTGCATGTGTGTTTCTTGGAAAGTTATTCAGTTCACAGAACATGATTCCTCGCAGAGACAGTTCACTGTTTAAAATCTTAATCATACAATTCGTAATGCTCAACATGGCGTCTGTATTACATACAGTACTGTGCAAAAGTCTTGGCACCCTGTTGTTGTTGTTTTTTTAGTACAATCTTTGTTACAGATGTTTATTTTCTGACTTCTACATTATAGATTCAGTACAAAAACATTTTAGATTCCAGACATTAGTTTTCCGGCACAGAATGAAACGCTACAGAAAAATGTTTGT
>CM074994.1:607223-620722 GCA_037576825.1 Pangasius krempfi | reverse complement strand
GAGTAAGACACCCTCGGGGGCGGGGCATATACACTCTAGAAAGCATTTCATTGGACGAACACGAGAGTACCGAATTACAATATGAGAATATCTCCAAAACTGGTGTTCATGACACTAAGGTATGTGTTCGTAAAACATGAAACATCAGTGCAGGATTGAGTTAACCACTTTTAAACCACGTGATTAACCCCGTGTCTACTGTAGAGCAAGACACGCCCCCTGGTGGGCTGGACATACATACATACATACATACATACATTATATATATATATATAGTTCGTTGGATGAACTCAAGACTAGTACAGATTTTAATTAAAATACATTTTTATGTTATGTCAAGCTCTGAATATTAGAAGTGTATTCTGGCAATAAGGGATGACTGATCTTTGGAAGTTATGCATTATGCGCAAACATATTTTATATTTTGAAAAAAAAAAAGAAGAAGTTTGTTTAAAAGAAAAAAAAAAAAGGAGCCCAGTTTTCCTGACTTTAAACTGCTTCTGAAGTCTTCAACGCTGTTATCCGGTGAATCGTCATATATATTTACATGTGGTTCTAAACTAAATATTTAGGGTGAAAAGGTGTGAATAGGTGTTAACGCTCATGGGGCGGGGTTTAAAACAAAAGTCCCGCCTAAGTGCCTAAGTGAATATAAGAAGTTGCGTCTGCGCTCCTCCGGTACACGCGCGCGGATCAGCGGAGCTCGAGCGCGTCTGAGTGAATGACTCTGTTACACCGGGCTGGACATCTGTCTTGCAACACACACACACACACACACACACACACACAAAGTCTTCGCGTTGCATTCAGGTCAGTTTGCACTTGTCTAATACCGTCAGTTTGTTTGCATGGTAGAAACATTGACTTTCTGAGCATGCGCAAAGACAAATGTGATGTAAAAATCTTAGTGCAATTATTAGTGAATAACTAATGTGTCTGACTTCAAAACTCAAATGCTTGAAAATAACCTTTAGCTCATTGTTTTAAAGTGAGCTTTAATGGTTTGCATATATAAATATATGTATATATATATATATATATATATATATATATATATATATATATATATATATGTGTGTACGTATATTTTATTGCAAGTCACAACCGTATGAAATGTTGCACGTGCGTGTGATTAACGGCGAATAATAAACCATGCTTGTGCAAGAAATGCTGAAACGGCTTTTCTTACTGAGACTAGAAAAAAAAAACTGCATTAAGAAGTCAAAGCCAGAGAGAGTTTTAAAAATAAATCAGTGTTTATTCTCCTCTAATGAATGACTCCATGAAATGTCCTGAGATGAATCAGATGTGTTTAAGCGTGCATGGAAATGTAAACACTATGAGAAGTTAATGCATCACTTTATTATCTTGCTCTGCATTCGCAGGTGAAGAAGAGCTTTTACTTTGGGTTTATTGTCGCTGAGGTTTTATCTGGAAATGAAGCAGCACTGGCTCAGCAGTCCCGTGCTGCTCCTCGTGTACATCCAGAGCGCTTTTGCGATGTTCATCCCTAATGGCACACACCTGGAAGCCATGATGGAGAAGTACATGGATAAGGAGGACTCGTGGTGGGAATCCAGGCCGAGGGGCAAGAGGGCGATCTCGCACAGCGACATGCAGCTCATCCTCGACCTTCACAACAAGCTCAGGGGTCAGGTTTATCCTCCTGCATCCAACATGGAGTACATGGTGAGATCCAGTTAATAAGAGTTACACCACCCTGTCATCATGGTGTCCAGTCTGAGCTGTAGGTCAATAGCAGCATTGTTGATGAGCTATAAATCTCTCCTCAGTGTTTGCATGAAGATTACACCTGTCCAAATCTGTGCATCAGTTTCACACTGCTATAGTGGAGGTGAAAAGAAACTTGAACGATGGACAAGTTTGTGGTTGACTGCAAACAGTTCAGTCCAGCTGGAAGGCAGCAGCGCCATCGTTCCCTTCTTGCCCCCTTCACTCAAACCTCAGCTCGCCCGCTGCTGCTGCTGGCCTCCAGCCAAAGCTCCTGTTTCTTCTTATTTCTTCTTGTTTCCTGGAGTAGTAGTGGCCCTTCAGCAAATATCACACAGTAGTTTTCAGAATATTTTTTCAGCACTTTGCATTCCAGTGCAGTTGGAAGCAAAAGAGACAGTCAGTATCTTTCCTCAGAGCAGCAAAGTAGAAATCATTACTTAAAGTGAGAGATCTTCCAGTTAGAGATCTTCCAGTTAGAGATCTTCCAGTTAGAGATCTTCCAGTTAGAGTCCAGCTAATTAAAGATCTGCCAGTTAGAGACTATAGAGTTAGAGATCAGCCAATTAGAGAACATCCAGGTAGAAAACATCCAGTTAGTAGTTATAGAAAGTCAAGTTTGAGAACTTCCAGGAAGAGAACATCCATTTGGAGGTCATCAAGTTGAAGGTCAGGATCAGTCAGATCTGTAAGTCAATGGCATCGTTGTTGTTGAACCATGTAGTGCTGAGAACCGTCATATTTGGCTGTAGGATTAATTTTTCATTCCGTTCCACCCCGACACCACCCTGTCATCATCTCTAAAAACACGGTGTCCAGTCTGAGCTGTAGGTCAATAGCAGCATTGTTGATGAGCTATAAATCTCTCCTCAGTGTTTGCATGAAGATTACACCTGTCCAAATCTGTGCATCAGTTTCACACTGCTATAGTGGAGGTGAAAAGAAACTTGAACGATGGACAAGTTTGTGGTTGACTGCAAACAGTTCAGTCCAGCTGGAAGGCAGCAGCGCCATCGTTCCCTTCTTGCCCCCTTCACTCAAACCTCAGCTCGCCCGCTGCTGCTGCTGGCCTCCAGCCAAAGCTCCTGTTTCTTCTTGTTCCTTCTCAGTTCTTGGAGTAGTAGTGGCCCTTCAGCAAATATCACACATTGCTTCTCAGAAGATTTGTCCAGCGCACTGCAGTTGGCAACAGTGGAGACAAATACTGGCTCTCAGGTCAAAGGTCAACAGTTCATGTTCAGAGATCAAATTTTGAGCCAAATACAGGGAAAGGATTTCATTATGTCTGACAGGTGCAATGTCAGTCCTAGTGAAGGAGGCGTGGCCTCTGTGCCTGTCAGTCCTAGTGAAGGAGGCGTGGCCTCTGTGCCTGTCAGTCCTAGAAAGGAGGCGTGGCCTCTGTGCCTGTCAGTCCTAGAAAGGAGGCGTGGCCTCTGTGCCTGTCAGTTCTAGTGAAGAAGGCGTGGCCTCTGTGCCTGTCAGTCCTAGTGAAGGAGGCGTGGCCTCTGTGCCTGTCAGTTCTAGTGAAGGAGGCGTGGCCTCTGTGCCTGTCAGTCCTAGAAAGGAGGCGTGGCCTCTGTGCCTGTCAGTTCTAGTGAAGGAGGCGTGGCCTCTGTGCCTGTCAGTTCTAGTGAAGGAGGCGTGGCCTCTGTGCCTGTCAGTCTCAGTGAAAGAGGCGTGGCCTTGTTTTTAATTGCATTTAATAGGCTCTAAATTGGATGGTATTGAATCTTTGGCTTGTTCAAATGGCCGGTAGGATGAAGCAGGATGTGCTTTTAGAGATGTGTTTGATTTTTTTTTTTTTTTTATGGAGTTTCTAGAAATGTAACTCGGCACTCATCACATCTCTGAACCAGTGGCTTTGACAAACAGCTTCTTTATAAATTCATCAATTCTTTGCAGCACAGACATTAATTTTCTGCACTAGTGACAAAATGCATTCCTAAAATGTGGTCATTTTACTGCTGAAAGCTTGTTTGAAATAAATTGATAAATTTTAGTGATAAATAACTGTACATGCTGACTTCACTTCCTGCAGAAATGCTGTCATATAAATTCTGGACTATAAGGGAAAAAATGCTGAACTGGATTTGAGACCATCAGGAATTTCAAGAGTAAATTGTGTGCATGTTTTTAATTCATTTTAAATTATTATTCCTATTATGTTTTTCAGAAATATTTCCACTATAGCCTTCTATCAAATTTCAAAGTCAACTGAAAATATTTTTGCCGATATTTGTAAAACAATACTGACAATAGTGTGGTCAATGGATGCAAACCTGCCTAGTAACAGTTTCAGACAATTAAGAGCAGTAGAATAAAAGAAAAGCAAATAAATAGTATGATTGACATGCAGTACTTGTTATAGTGAGTACTGTAAGGATGAAGGGAAGGCTACACATTAAACAATGCACGCAGGATATGGAGACTGTTGGATAATAAATGTTTACACTTTAAAAACAACTCAGCTGTGTTTTCAGTGTGCGTTTAAACTGACTCTCTCAGCCACTCGGAGTGTAATCTGTTCATCTCCAGAGCCGAGCAGAACAGTGTGGTTCTGTGTGTGGGCCCCCCAACGAGGAGAGCACAACAACCAACCGGCCGCCCCAAAGACCTGTGGGTAATTACTCTGAACAGGAAGTAGTGGAGGTCACCGAAGGTTCATGTTTCAGCTGGAGTGAGCTCTAAAGTCAGGACTCAGTAGTAATGAGGAATTACAGCAAGTGAGCAGTGGCAGAAAGCCAAAATCCGGTAACAGGAGCTCCACGAGTTTGGAGCGTGAAATAAGACGAGCAGATTGCAGCATTGCACTCACATTGAGAAACTGCATGCTTGTGGTGAAGTTAATCACAGGCCATCAGCCAAAACGGCTATGTTTCTGAAGGTTTATTGCTGGTGTACGACTGAACTACTCACTTTCACCTATTTATGGAAATGCTTGCCTAACCACTGCCAGCCCTGACTCTTGACACTTTCCCTTAATCGTATGAAGTTGTGCGGAACTTGTTTAATGCAACGTGTTTTACTGGAATGGTGAAAAAAAATCACTGGATTTAAAGAATGGCCATTTTATAGACATGCACATGGAACAAATTAACATCTACAATCAGCTTTAAGTGCACATTAGTAAGTTTCAGGTAGCTGAATGAAGCGCCATTGTGCACAATATATACGAGGAGAACGTCTGAGCTTTTACACAAAGCTCTTTGTCCAAACACAGTGACGCACAAACACATTATAGCTGCTAAGCCATGATCTGATCTCTAACAGAGAGTAATAATGACCAAACAGCCATGAACTGACGCACAGGAGCAAGAAATGCCAACAATTTGACAATACTTTACCATGCTGAAGTCACAAAAACTTTATTTCCGGTAATAGAAACGTGTGTGTGTGTGTGTGTGTGTGTGTGTCTGGTCTCAGGTGTGGGACACTGAGTTGGAGCGCAGTGCAGAGGATTGGGCTCACACCTGTCTGTGGCAGCACGGCCCGTCTCACCTGCTCACACAGATCGGACAGAACCTGGGGGCGCACTGGGGCAGGTGAACTTCAGCTCTTACATAAAACACTATGTTCTTTTACCAAAATGTTTTTCAACATCAAACTTTGCTGGCATTGTGATAACTTCTCTACGCTTTTAGTGTGAGAAAGACTGTGTATACAACACCAGAGTTCACACAAATATTCATCTGTTAGTAGTAAAGTATTGTAGTACATATTACTGTATATACAATACACCTGGTATAGACATATAGTATAGTATAGTATAGTATAGTATGGAAGAGCATAGTATAGTAACAAACATAATTTAGGATGTTAAAGCAGTAACTATAAAAGGTATTAAAGCATAGTACAGTATAGTGAACTATAGCATAGTATCTGTGAAACTGACTGTGTAATATTATAGTATAATGCAGTACAGTATTTATGTAGTATTATACAATGCATTAAAGCATGCTAGCACGGTGTAGTGTAGTAGACTACAGTATCAAATGTAGTACAGTCTAGGATTAGCAATCATTGTGTCTTTAGTAAAATGTTGTATAAAACAGTACAGTAGTATTGTAGTGTAGTATCAAGTGTAGTGAGTTGGAACGTAACAGAGTATAGCGCAGTGTCACTAGTGTAGTGCGTTAGATTGTGGTACAGAACAGAACGATTTAATATAGTGCAGTACAGTACTGTGATGTATATCAATAGTAAAGTATCGTATAGTAGAGTGCAGTACAGTGTTGTATGGAATAGTGTAGTATAGTACAGTATAGTACAGTATAGTAGAGTATAGTGGAGTACAGCATGGTACAGTATATGTTTATATATATGTTTGTTTAATTGTATTTTCGTAGAGAACGACCTCCGACCTTTCACGTGCAGGCGTGGTATGATGAAGTTCAGCACTTCAGCTTCCCCTATCCACAGGAGTGTAACCCCTACTGTCCCTACAGGTGCTCCGGACCCATCTGTACACACTACACACAGGTACACACGCTTTTAATTCACTGTACAGCTGTCTAATCTTCAAGCAATATAAGGTAAAGTTAAATAACAGCATGTATACGTGAGGTGACATGTATATGTTCTGTAAAAACGGTCAGTTTGCATGGTTTTCTCTTCCATCTCCTTTTATACAGTGTGATAAAATGTTGGTATAAAGAGTGTGATGCTGGAAGTTTTCATCATGTGAGCTTTGCGCTAAGTCTGAGCAAAATAGGAAATAAGAGTTACATCTCCTTTTTATTGTTCTTATATAATATAGAAGATGTTATGTTTCATGTGCAGACCACAACATGATTTAAAACATTCAAACAATCGCGTTATTCGATGCTCAGGCTGAGGAGCGGATTGTTTACACACATGTTGAAGTTGACCTGAAGCGAACTCCAGATGGGCTCGGGTCCAGAAGAAAAGTATTAAAAGTGTTAAAACAGCTGATACAGACAGAATATAACCGCTGTAATATAAGAGAAATTTAGCTCCAGGCGGTTTTGTGTGTTGTTACTAAGAGAGAATGATCGTAGTCACATGACTGTCGATAAACTGAACCGGTGTCTGTTTGCAGTTGGTTTGGGCCACCAGCAATAAAATCGGCTGTGCCATCAACGTGTGCTACAACATGAACGTCTGGGGAATGATCTGGGCCAAAGCCGTCTATCTAGTGTGTAATTACTCACCACCGTAAGTAAACAACCCCATGTGGGTTTTTTTTTTATTGTCACATGAATTAGTCATGTAAAGCGACTGCGCTAAACAGCTCTCCCTTCATTAACAACTCATTTGGCTCAGACGCAGTAAACTCTGGACAACTGGTGGTCCAAAAACACAGAAACTCAAAGCAATAAGTAAGAAATAAATAACGATGGTTTATTGTAGTTGAAGTGCTGTTGTGATGATGTTAGGGGGAACTGGTGGGGTCATGCGCCGTATAAACATGGCCGGCCGTGTTCAGCGTGTCCATCCAGCTACGGAGGAGGCTGCAGGGACAACCTCTGCTATAAAGGTACCACCGTTTGTTCATTTAACACCTACTGTGTTATTACTCTTAACACCTGCACTCTTAAATTAACACTCGTAGGATTTAATTAGAATCTATTGCTGTATTGAGTGTTAAATCATTCTAAATAAATAAGGTGGAATCAACACCCACGGTGCTAAATATTTAATTAAATAAGATTAAATAAGTTAAATAAGATCAATTAACACTGTGGGCTCTTGAATCGCTCCTGCATTTGGACCTGCACTGTTCTGACAGCAGAAGGTGTTGACTTGTGATTATTTGAGATTATTTGTGTATTTATTTATTCAGATGATGGCAGTCAGAGATATTTCGCCCCCGAGGCAGAGGAGAGTAACTACATCGAGCCGGAGCCATCGCACAGCCAATCATCTCCACCTGCTGATCACTCACACGCACCAACACCAGCACCAACACCAGCACCAACACCAGCACCAACACCGTCACGTAACCGCGGCCTGGACAGGAACGAGATCGTCAGCACTGAGCAAATGTGTAAGAGCTTTTATCCACATTCACACGTACACAACTCTTACAGTGTTACATTAACTCTAATAACTATCACTGTGTAATGATTTCACGTAAATAATAAACAAATAAACTCTGACAGTGTTGAATGTACTTAATGTCCTTTACTAAACATTTAAAGTTTGAATTCTTCTGCAGAATTTTTAAATATGTAGATAATCACAGTGTCAAGAAATTATCCCTGGAGCACGTTTTTAAGAAACAGCTGAGTGAATAATCTGAATTAAGACTGAACATGTGACAGGTTATTGCATCATAGAATACAGCAGCCAATCATGTTGCAATATGCAAATGACACTTCGCAGCCCTGATTTACAGGCGAAGAAGCAAAGACCATTGATTTAAATAAGAACAAAGCGTTAATGGCAATGTGTGAACATTACACCTTTTAAAAAGTTCCCGGTCATGCAAGCTCCGCCCACATCCGTGCGTAGAAACATTTCCCGACAGATTTCCTGTCAGTCAGGTGTACTCTGCCTCGTCCTGTTTTGCAGCTCAGCAGGTGGAGTGTGATGTAAAGTTACGGGATAGGTGTAAAGGAACCACCTGCAACAGGTAAGTGCTTTACTCTGTCATCTTTCTGTGTTGTACCGCACTCAAATATTCACTTTATTCCCTGTTATTTCTTAACCATAGAACTTCCTTTTTTTATTTTTTTTTTTATTAACAGGTATGAATGTCCACCTGGATGTTTATACAACTACGGAAAAGTGTTGGGATCGGGATATTACGATGTGGTACGTGATTTAAACTACAATCTACAAAGTGTATCACACACAGTCACACTTTCTGAATTAGAACAATGAGGAACAGGAAGTCGGACGGCGGCGATGAAGGACAACAGCACTTTATATTTATCCCTGATTTAACACGGCTGGTTCAACTCATCAGCTCATTAACACGCCCTTCACACGTGTTCAAAGACGCAACACTCACAGTCTCAGCTGCAGCCAGGAGTTCAGATGAGATCGTATGGGTTTCTTTACATTATAATTATTATAATTATTAACTTTGATTACATCAAAGTGCTGCTGTATTCTGGACTGTGATTGGTCAGAAGGTGCTGATGAATTTTCTACAACAGCAGCTCTGACAGTAGCGCAGCAGCAAATCACAGGTTTATATTAATGCGCTCGTTCGAATTCGTTATCGTTTCTATAGCAACAGCTCATTCACAGGGACGTGTAACAGGGATGTTAGACATAAACAGATTAAAAAATGTGTGTAATCAATGATATGATGAAGTTTTCTCTGAATTGTTTGTCTTATTAACATCAAGAGAGAGAAAAAAGACCAACAGTTAAACAACGTTAAATGTAACTATAAACAGATAAAAAGTATTACGTGTCATTCTTTAATACATTTACATTTAAAAATCGTTTAATTTCAGAAGGAAAGATAAAAAACATTCAGTATGTTATTTGAACATTTTACAATTTTCAAGGTCAAATTAGTAACAAAAAGATCAGAGTTTTTAATTGTTATTAAAAAGAAAACATCATAAATGTTAAAGATATCACAATGTACACAATATTTCAGAAAAGTGTATTATGACATAATTTATCACAATAATGATATATTGGCATATTGCCCAGCCTTAGCATCGTATATCTTGTCTTATATATCTTAAGACAAACAATTCAGAGAAAGCTTCACCACTAAGACGACGATCAACTGATTAAAAAGATAGAAACATGAATGTAGTTAATACAATAATAATAATATTTAACAAACAAATTTATAGATCATGATGATGTTTTATTCAGCAATCCAGTATCTGTGGCGCCGCTTTACACGCCGGGATTATAGACGATGACGGAGGCTGGCTGGACATCACCAGAGTGGGCAGACGAACACGTTTCACCAAGTCCCACCAAAACGGAGTTCAGACGCTGGCGTAAGTCTCGGAGCTGCTCAGCTCCATCACACCGACTCGCTGACACACGGAGGAAAAGAACGGAGCTCTGACTTTTATTTTTCATCTGTTTCCTCCGCAGGAAAGAGCAGAGCGCTAATGCCTTCACTGTCTCCAAGGTACCAGGTCAGTACCCTTCACATTAGCATAACCAATAACCTACCAAGTGCATACAATAAACATCAAAACAAAAGCTGTTATGCATTTTATCTTCTATTTTATATTCTTCTGCAGTAAAAGCGATATCCTGTGACATGACGGTGGCTGAATACTGTCCTTTCAAAAAGCCCGTCACACATTGTCCGAGGTTATTAACTTTTATTTGACTTTCCAAAGATAATTCACGCACGTATAAGCGGATAATCAGTAATGCGTGTAATTAATGACCTGTTCTCTGTAATTTAAATGAACTGTTTGCTTTTCCAGGTTGTATTGTCCTCGCAATTGCCTGTACAACAGCCACGCCCGTGTGGTCGGGACGCGTTACTACGCAGATGTAAGTTCTGTATGTGTATTAACGTGAGAAAAGTTTTTAAAAAATGTATAAAAATTATAAAAATTAGCATTTATTCGCTCTCGAACATTTCCACCTTCCACCTGGAACTGAAATGGAATTAATTGGAAATAATTTTTATCTTTATTTACACAGTGTCTAACATCTGAAGGTACGAATGAAAGAAAAGTAAATTGTACAAAAAAAAAGCAGACATTTGTTGGTTTTTACACATTTTGTAGTGATACAATCTGTACCAGTAATACTAGCCCATAAAACTGGTGGAAAAATGGAAGGCCCCAGATTTAGAGAAGAAATAGAACGAGCTCCAAATGAGGACCAAGGAGCTATGTTTGGGAGAAAGTTCTGGAAAAGTATCAATCAGGGTTTAAGGGGCATTAATCAGAGAAGCAACCAAGAAGGCAGCTCTCAATATGGTGCTACCACCACCATGCTTCAGGGCGGAGATAGTGTTCTCAGGGTGATGAGCAATGATGGGTTTCCAGCAAATGTAGAGGTTTGTACCAAGGCTAAAAAAGATCAATTTCTGTCTCATCAGACCAGAGAACTTCAACACGCCTTTTAGCAAACTTCAAACAGGATCTTATCTGGCTCGGTGGTACTGCACATCAGGTAGAAGTGGGAAATGAGGTCATGGGTCATGGCGTATGCTTTGAGGACGCACTCTTTACGTTAATGTTCATTCAGAACAGTTGTTTTCTCTCCAGTACTGAAATCTCTCTCTGTCTGGCCTCACGTCTCTCTCCCCTCTGTGTTATTTTAATCAGAGCTCCAGTATTTGTCGGGCTGCGATTCACGCCGGTGTGATTCAGAACGAATCGGGTGGATATCTGGACGTGATGCCGGTGGACAAGAGGCGACACTACAGCGGCTCGTACCAGAACAGAATCACATCAGAGAGGTAACTCCTGTCATGTTACCGAGAAACCGCAAAGAAGCGTAAACTCGGAAAACGTAAAGTTACAGCTTTACCTCTGACTGTTACAAAGCGCTGACACTGGAGACTCCTTCCATAAATGTTAAATAAACGACAGAAAACTTCAACGATCACGAATTCGTTTATTATCAGTGGAGCGTCCGCCGTACACGTCCCTGTGAACGAGCTGTTACTATAGAAACGATAACATATTAGAACGAGCGCATTACTATAAACCTGCGCTACTGTCAGAGCTGCTGTTATAGAGAATTAATCACCACAGCGCTGTGGAGTAGTGTGATGTTAACGCACTCTTTAAAGTCAGGGCTGGAAAAAGCGCAATAATGCAGCGGGCGACTGGAACGGCGTGCCGATGATGTCATACTGGTTTCAGTGGGACACTAAATCAGCTGATCTAATTTAATTTAATTTGCGGTCGAGTCGAAGCTTAAAGGTTTGAGGAGGATTAAAGGACCACCCAGAGTATGTGTTTAGTGACTCGAGTCATAAAACATGTAAATGATGTGTGTGTGTGTGTGTGTGTGTGTGTGAAGCCAAATGAACAGCCATTATTCTTCTTCTTCCTCCCTCCAGCTTGCGGAATCCCACAGGAGGAAAAGCGTTCCGAGTTTTTGCGGTGATCTGAAGCCCCAGTCCAAGGACACACGCCGTAGCGGAGCAGAACGGCCAACAATAACAGCGTCCCTCAATGCTGCGCTGAAAAATCTCTCAACGGACACAAAAAAGACATTAACGCCAACCATATGGCTAATCGAGAAGCGGCCGACTTCAGCTTTGTGTACATGTTCTGTATAATATCATGTTGTAAATGTTTCTCTAAATGTTTCTGCGGAAGGACACACAGAGGCCAGGCGTTAGTTTTTTTCTGTCCCGTTTCCTTAACAAAAGAAAAATGTCTTAACGTTAGCTAGATAGCACAGTTTTCCAGGGTTTATCTGACGATTCCTCGTTATTGTGAAGTACATGGACTATTTGTAGATGTATCTCAGTCTCTTTCTGCCACACGTTAGCCATTGGGCTGTAAAATGAACCCTGAAACTTGCTAGCAAACCTTCCAAATGTTGGCTAGCATGCTAGTGAACTTACACCATATCAATTTGTTGCTAGTTTGTACAATAGTTAGCTTGATAGTCTAGCTAACAATACAATTAGCTAGTTTTTCAGTATAGTTAGCACTTAATACAGTAGTTTGTAAAGTAACTTTGGCTGAACATGGAGAGCTGCTAGTGTCAAATATCTACTGCTAGAAAGGAAAGAAATTATTTATACCATAATTCATGTTTCTTTTTCACCAGCTAATCTACAGACTGGCTAATGATGATGTAAAAATGATAAAGTCTAATCATTCGTGGTGTCTCAGATAATATTAATATCTCAAAATAACAACTTCTGTGATCTCGGAATGGCTAAAAAACTAATTTCAAGGTGAGAGGACAAATAATAAAAGATAATCAAACTAGCATGACTGGGATAGCTTCTAAATAGCTAATGTTAGCAAGGTGTAGCTACCTGGCTAAAGGTTAGCTTGTGTTTCTAGACAGAAATACCACTTCTGGATCGAACTGTGCGGATAATACACGTTTGTTTTCTAAAGACAGGCTAACGAAGAGGCAAAATCAAACTTTCTGATCTACGAGTCAAATCGTTCAGTTTGTTATCGCAGTAAAACAATTTCGGGATCGATAGAAAAATAAGTTCAAGATGACGGGATAGAAAAAAAACCCAGAAAATTAGCGTGGCCTCTTTGGACTTTTGTACACTGTTCTATTTTTTTTGTTAACAAGTTCTTCTTCTTCTTCTTTTTTAATTTGTAACAGTCGTCTATCTGTACATAAAGGTTACGATTACATGCTAAATGGGTTGCCAGTTTATTAGGTACACCTACACTGTGTCTAGACTCATATAAAGGTCACTTTGTATATCACACTGCTGCAGTGGGAGAAAAAATTAAACACCCCGTGGATATTATCTGCTCAGTGCTGCCCCCTTCTGATCAATGAACATGGTGTAGAGGGGCGCCAATACATCTGAGCAGAGCAACAGATCTTACGCAGTGTATTGATAGTGTAGGTGAACCTGATAAAAACGGCAACTCGGTGGATATAAAGCGTATTAACACCCCTGAGTTTTGTTCCTTATCTTATGCGAGGTTACGACTTTACGACGTCAATGAAGGTTCTATTTTTGTACTTTTTTTTTCTCGTATCACAGCCGCAGCGGAGTTCGAACCTGGCAGGCCAGGAGAAAAATCGCTCGACACTCTGGAAAAAATTCAGATAATTTCCCACGAGAGGTGTGTGTGTGTGTGTGTGTGTGTGTGTGTGTGTGTGTGTGTGTGTGTGTGTGTGTGTGTGTGTGTGTG
>CM074994.1:574523-588449 GCA_037576825.1 Pangasius krempfi | reverse complement strand
CACAGGCTAATCACAACCTAGCATTAGAGTACACAGGCTAATCGTAAACTAGCATTATAGCAAACAGGCTAATCGCAAACTAGCATTATAGTACACAGGCTAATCACAACCTAGCATTAGAGTACACAGGCTACTCGTAAACTAGCATTATAGCAAACAGGCTAATCGCAAACTAGCATTATAGTACACAGGCTAATCACAACTTAGCAGTATATTAAACAGACTAATCATAAACTAGTGAACAGGCTAAAAGAAACTAACTTGACTTGAAAGTTAACTGTAACTGAAGATATTAATGTATAAAATAATGCTAGCTTGTGTTTTTGTAACATGACAAGCTGAGTTTTTTTTCTCCTATTAATTTTAAGAGAAAAAAAAGCTTCTGGAGAGGGAATGACTGTTTATAACGTATTTAAGAACAGGAACATTGAATGTAACTATAAACGGTTAAAAATTATGACATTCTTTAATAAATAGAAATTGTAAGCATTGTTAAATGGCTGTTGTGTAAGAGGAATAAAACACTGTGTGTGGTTCTGTTATTGGAAAATAATCAACTTCTGTGTGGTAACAGCTTCATCACACCACCCTGTCGTTGATTACACACACACACACACACACACACACACACACACACGCTGGAGTTGTGTAGCAGATCCTGACTCTGTTTCAGACCTTCATTACATGGCAGAAAAGGTGTTTTTTTTTTAAATGCTGATTGATTTTGATTAAGTGATATGAAGTCCGTCTTCTCTGAAAAGGTGTTCATTAGATGCTTCCAGATTTGAAGGTGTGTGTGATTCACACTCGCAGGCAAGAATAAACGTGTGGTCTCATTAATTCCATGCAGCCCCCTGGAGGACGCTGTTCCAGAGGAGCGCGAGCAGAGCGCGAGCACCCAGCCGTCTGAAGCACGTGTGCGGGTTTACAGCTCCGGGCCGCCGCCATGCATTATTGATCAGGCCTGCGTGCTCTCCGGCGTGACTTGACAATGAGCAGAACGTAACTCCGAACTCCAGCTCGCTGACTTAACAAGACACAAGAGCAGGCTGCAAAACAGGAACCGGCAGATGCGCTTATTTATTATTTACACTCAGCCTGACGTCCTTCAGAGAGAAGCATCTCCAACTCCGAGCAATGACGTACGATTCCACGCTGATAAATACAGCACAGCGCTCTCAGTAACGTCTCTCAGTCCTAAACGTCGGCGTCGGCGTGTTTTACTTCTGCGCTGGAGCTACAAGTACAGGAAGTGTCCCGTGTAGCCTCCAGTTCAGCATTGTGCACTGAATCTTTATGCATCATCACACGTTCACGTTAATAAAATAGTATTTATTTATTTATAAGTGGAACTATCATCATCTGAGCTAGTTCTGTTTTTTTTTTTTTTTTTTTGGACACGCCCCCTTATTCATTCTTCTCTTTGGTCGTTATAATTCGTCACATTACGGATGAGTTTTAGCTGACTTTGAGACACGTGCTTGTTAAGAGTAAGTAAGTAAATTTTATTTCTAGAGCGCTGTGCTGTACAAAAGACATAAAAACATATAAGTAATAAATAAATAAACGTATTATAAAAATATATATAGAGAGAAACATACTAACATGAACAACGACTGGCAGACAAGCACAGAGTTACAGACGTAATGGGGTGGAAGATTAGTGGGCCGAGAAGACCAGAGAATAAAAGTGTGTCATGAACCTAGATTTAGAAGCAGAAATGGAAGAAGTGCTTTTATTGTCAAGTGGCAGCTGGTTCCACAGGCGAGGAGCAGCGACTGCAGAACCTCGGTCACCTTCTAGTTTGAGACGTGACCGTGGGAAATGTAAAGCTAACATGACAAATAGCATTCAGTGTCAGTGGTTCAACTGTTATTGGCCAAATGCGGACGTATTGCAGCAGACGCTTCGTTTCTTTCTTCACTACGGCATCAAGAGAAAACATCAAGCAGACTTCAAACACTGAAAACATCGCACCTGATCGACTCCATTTCAGGTAAAGGCACTTTTAACGACTGTCTGTAATGATGTGTACTTTCTGCTACAGAGTTTTTAAAGTAAGGAATAAAACACAACAGTGTGGTATCATAGGAAGTGGAGTTACTGTTAACACCGAATGTTGATTATTTTCCTCTAACAGCACGCCACCTAATGTTTCAGTTCTCTTCTACAACAGCAATTTGCCAATGATTAATATTTCTGTATTTATTAAAGAACAACACATTCAGCCTTTTTCAGTTTATAGTTACATTTAATGTTTGCAAAACGAGTTAGTTCCTGTTGTCAACGCAGCTTGTTCCGCATGTTACAGAGAAACCAGAATAAAAGCATAAACAACTCTGTCCTGAAGATGACGGAAAACTTATGCCTTTACCTCTGAAACTGGAGACTCCTTCCATAAATGTTAACTAAACTTCAAGAAAAATTGACATCAACATTTTTAAAATCCTTTTATTATCAGTGGATCATCTGCTGTACACGTCCCTGTGAATGAGCCGTTACTATAGAAACGATAACGTATCAGAACGAGTGCATTATAAGAAAACTAATCAACACCTTCTGACCAATCAGAGTGCAGAACTCAGCAGCGCTGTTTATTAATGATGGGGCGATGTGTCAGTATGTTAATGTAGTATGTAATGTTACACACCTCACCATTAAGGTGCAGCAAAAACTTTATCATAAAAAAGGAGGATATGAGTTTTATGATGGTGCAGATGGCGGTTATAAAACCTCTCTGGACGGAGTGAAGGTAGAAGGAAGAAAGCTGATACGCTCCTGTCCATTTATCCGACAAAAACGACACGCAGTCATAGAACATGAATATAAACGTCCTGCTTTAGAGGCTGTAAAGTGTAATTACATCCTGAGACAACCGAAGAAAAATTCATTAATCAATATGGAGAAAAAAGAAACACACACACACACAAAATATACTGTGTTGTACATATATTATTTTGCTCATTTAGTTTCTTTTTTTAATTGAATTATATTTTATATTTTCACCTCTTGCTCTTGCTGTGGTCTGTAGTTTTCACCTCCAGTTTGGCTACTTTTGACGTTTTGCATAAATAAGATCAGCAGTTCCCAAACTTGTTTTTGTGGAAAGGAAGAGTCACTTCAGCCATCTGAAAGCGTGGTCACCTCTCACGCTCGAGCACATCTAAAGCACAGAGACGGCTTTTACGAGGACATTGTGAGAGTCGTTATGACTGCGGTCCTCATGTGTACTGATATTTTTTTTAAAACATTTTTTTCCTCTGTTTTTTGTCCGCACAAAAACATGCATGCCTGTTTGTGTGAGTTGTTGCGTGTGTTTTTGCGTATGTTACTCCGTTGATCAGGTCACAAATGTTGACCAGGATGTTACTTTGCACTCGGTAATTTCTTATCTGGTAACGTGTTTAATTTAATTTCTCTTTGAGGAGGCACCAGAGTAGCAGTTTATGACACAATATTGCCTCCTACTGGGCTGTAGTGCTGGTGTGAATGGTTTTTAAAATCGTTTTTTGCATTGTCGATGTTTTCGAACGATATTCTCAAAAAATATTTATATAAGTGCGGACAGGGCCTGAGAAAGCGTTTGTGTTCGACTGCAGTCCAGCGCTCTCTTCGATCACCTCGGACCTCTCTGATGGACAAAACTTCATTACCATGAACACACACACATCTCCTTTACCACATAGGCGTCCCTCAGGGCTCTGTACTCGGACTGCTCCATTTTACAGTCTACAGGCTTCTCTTTGGTCATATTAACGCTTCTGAGATGACAAATACATTCTAACATTTTTGTGCACCAATCACACGCTTACAGATGGTGCTAACATGACAAATATCAATGGTTAAAAGGATTATATATCAATCAGAGTTATTGTTCAGTAAATGATGCCTTTTTTAAAAGTGATTTTTTCCCCCTAGTGTCATTTATAAATGATAAAATGCCATAAAGGATGAAATAATTTACTATTAGACCAGTTCCTGATTTGCTCACATAAACGCCGTGAGCGTGAGGGATGTTCGAGGAGTCGGCTCAGCCACGCTGTCGCTTCTTGACTGAATTAACGTGTCCTGTGTGTGTAAAGCAGATTGATGGAGGGAATCCAGGTGTTTGAGAGGCGCAAATGAACCAAACAGCTCATTACGACCTAATTACGATCCCTCTGAGTGTGTGTGTGTGTGTGTGTGAGATGTGACATCAGTTTGCAAACATAATGAAAGCCATCATGATATCAGGAGTTAAAACTGAGAAAAAGTGAGACAGTTTGTTTCCCGGAGCTGCTGATTATACACCCTGAGCTTGTTGTTCGCCTTGTAGAGGCTCAATACTCGATTCTGATTGGCTGTTTGGTAAAAGTGAGATCACGTAACAACTGAAATGAGATTTAATTTCTTGAACGGTAATTGGTTAAAACAGATGCGAGTGCTAGCCTTTTTTTTGTTTAACCTTCTGTGATGTGATGTACTGATTAGCATGTATTTAATAATACAGTAGAACAGTTTAGCAACATTAGCCAGATATCTAGCTAACATTAGCTAGCTAACATTAACGTAGCAGCTCAAGCAGCAGAGACAAGATAGCTAACATTAAGTATGAATTTTTGGAATTAATAAATACGGTATATTATTAATGTCAAGCCATAGAAGTTAACAGAGTAGTGTTTATGCTGTATGTTTAAATAAGTTTATGATTAAATAAATGGACTATTTTGAATGTAAACAGATTATCTGGCATGCTTTAAGACATGATAAATGTTTGTAATTTAATTTTGGACGCCTCCCAGATCTTGTGTTCCCTCTGCGTTTAGTTTCAGCGATGTAGCTGCAGGTGATTAAAGTGTCTCTTTAGTGGTACAGATGCAAACCTGCCGCTCATTGTTTGTGTTAATCTCTTAAGTAAAGTGCACAGGAGAGCCGAGCTCCTGCTTTCCTGCTAAACCGCTGCAACAACGAGCGAACAGGAAACAGCAGGCGTCCTGTGGGAGCTAAATGCCCCGGGTTTTTTTTCTGGAGAGCATGCTGTCTCTTTCTCTCGGAAAGGTCATCTCAGCGTGAGCATCCAGGGCCCCAAGCCCGATCCGATGCTGTGTATAGTGTGTGTGTAGGAGTCACAGATTGGGTCGGTTCTGCTCTCCCAGTGTGGTTCCTACACGGGGGAAAGACATCAAAAGGAACCCAGACGGAGTCACACCGGAGAGGAGAGGAGACACCGCTATCAGCCATATGACAGGAATAAGAGGACTGTGGGCATGCAGGTGCTCACACACACACACACACACACACACACACACACACACACACACACACACACCATCCAATAGCACAGTGAGATCCACCAGCATGGAGAGAGATAGAGACAAATTCTCCACTCGACTCTCCTTTTCAGCAGTTATATCAGAAATATAAATAAACTTATATCATTTAATTCCATTATTCGAAACCCTCGGTAATGGTTCACAGCCTGGTGCGAAACACAGACTCGTTTCACGCGTCTTAAGATTCAATTCGAATCAAGGACGATTTTCAAACATATTAAATCCGAATCACTCCAGCAGGTCTGAGATGTATTAGCTGTGTTTAAACTCTAATTAGAAATAAACGAATCAGATTTGTCTGTTTACACTGTAGTGCTCCACATTGGTTGTCGTAGTAACAGCACAGCTTTTTTTAATGGCAGGAGGGCACAAATTTGAAATTTAGGCGATTAACACCCATGAAATCCGTTTTGACCCCAAAAGTCTGAATTCTTTTGGACTGAACAGTTCTGAATTCTGATCTGAAACCATGTGGAGAAAATCTTTACTGAAAAAGTCTGATTACAGCTACATACTGTACCTTGATGCATTTTGTACCTGGATTGGATCCTGAACCACATGCATTCAGGCTCCATTCACACACCACAGAGTGAATCTGATTTATTTCTGGTTTGGGCTGATTTGAGTGCAGACATAAGGTAAAAGATTTAACATTTTTTTTGGAATATCTGATTTGAGCAGGAAAGATTTTCTGCAGACTGAAATGGAAAAAAAAAGCATCAGATCTGACTTTTATGAACTGTTTTCAAGCCACTTTCATACACGGTTTCAAAACTGATTAGAGTTGGATTTATGAGTTTGTTTAAGCAAACTGGATTTCCTTTTTCTTGGCAGCTGGTGCACGGATTCTGACAAATTCATGACGTCAGAGAGTTAAAACAAAAAGAGCACGGACAAAATAATAGAAACATGGCGAATTCCATCTGCTTCTGTTTTTCCGTTGCTGATGTCTGTGCTAAAAACTTTCAGAACCACTGTTTCAGTTTTCATAATGTTTATGTAGTCTGTCTAGTCTGTTTACAAATGAATTGTTTAGGATCTACTTTCTGCTTAAACATTTTGGCTTTTTATATGTCTGAATCTCTAATTGGGTCCAAACACTGTGTAGAGACGCCGCCGCCGTTATGTTGCTCTCTACGTAGTGAGCGTATATAAGAAGCAGGATGCCATTGGGGATATGTCGTTTTCTGAACACATCAGTTCCACTTCACGTCCCAGGACTGATCCTGATTATCTTCGTGACTCACACGCTTGCTCGACTTCACACTGAGCAAACCGCAGCACTTCTGTCATCTACCAAATAAATGAGTGAAATTGGAATGCAAGACGCAAGACGTGCGTAATCAGAGCGTGACGCCATCACAGAGGGAATATAAATATCCCTCCGTTTCTCCAGTTTTCACGCAGATGGGAAGGTTTCACTTCTGTAATCCAGAGTTTAATATTTTAAGTATATACATGAAGCAAATTTCTGAAAAATGCTAGTTATCTGGTAAACTTTATACAGACAATAAAATCACAGAAACAAAATTAAATATAAAATAGAAATATAAAATTAAGAAAAAGGCTGGACTTATTTTATTGTTCTGCTAAACAATAAATATCTATGGATTTATAATATCCACACAAAAATGCTGCTTCAAGTAAGCAAAGTCAAGACAGCACTGTTGCTAGGCAACCAGGCAACAGGGAAGCCAAGCTAGCCGAGTACTGAGGCAAATGATTTAGCTAGCAGTCTTTATTTAAAGACAATGTAAAAAGTTAGAGACTGTACAAATGAGACAAACTGATCTGGAACATCGACATTTACCTCAGATGTGTTGGTAAATAACTAAAAAAAAAGACTCTGTACAGCTAAAATTACACTGTGTTTACACTTAGCATCAGCTGCTAAGTAAATCTCTGTGGTTCCACCATTTTGAGAAACTACTGTGCGTCACTCAGTACCACTACTACAAATAAAACTAATAATACATAAGAGGCTTATAAAGCTAAAAGATGACTGATGACAAAATGAATACAAAACAGCAACACTACATTTAGCTAATATCTTTGTTGTTGTTGTTTTTTTTTGTTTGTTTTTAGTAATGTTGAGCTAACATTTAATGTTGAGCATTTTGAGGGATTTGTGTAAAATGTGTGTCTTTTCCCCTAAAGATCAGAGCATTGTTTAGTGATGTTTGTCTTTTTAACTCCCTTTTAATCAACTGTAGGTAAAAAATAAAGGTCAGGAGCGAGAGGGTGATGGAGCTCAGGCTCTGAGCCACGTTTAACACACAAGATACTCAAACAGGAAGAAATGAGTTTCTGCGTTTGTCTGTTTTACTCGTAAAAATCCTTGATATAGGCTACACACACTCGTCACACACTCACAATAAGTGTAATCTGTATTAATCTGGCAAATTTTAAACCTTTACACTACATCTATTAAGCCTTTAACATCACCATTAACATGCTAACTAGCTTGCTAGCAAACTTAGAATGAAGGAACTCAATTAAAGTTAACTAGCTATCTTGCTAATGAATTCACTGATATAACAGTTAGCATAACATTGTGAACCTGTTTACTGGATTACACAGTATAATTAGCATAACATGAGCTAGCATTTTAGTGAGTTTGGCTAGCTAATGCTGAGTGGATCTGATAAACTCGTTTTCATTCCAGTCCCCTCATTTATGATTATTTGTAGCTCATATACGCCCCCAAAATACTCTGTCCAAATGTACTAGTTTAGTCCCGTTATTCTGAGACAGATCTGCACGTTTTATTCTTTTATTCTCTAAATGCTCTATAAATAAAAAAAATTCAAAACAAATATAAGCCATGTTGCATTTGTGGTTTTGTTTACTGAGAAATAAAGCTGACCGACCGGTTCGTGTTTACGTGTCTGTGTGTTACGTGTTTATGGCATGATGATCATCGGCTATTTACATTCACGTTTATTTAAAATCGCATAGAGTGGATATTGCGATAGTGGATTAATAGCAATTATAATTAATAATAATAATAATAAAAAGACAACTACTGGACAAAACACCTGAAGCTATGAACAAATCACAACAGAATCCGTGCTTTTCAGTACAAAAATAATCAAAAACTCATGCCTAGATTGCGTTTGGTTTATACACAAGCCTTTTAACGACACTTTACACTCGGTTTTTCGGTTCCTCAGGCCATAAAATCCTAAATCCTGAATCGGAGAGAATTTAAAAGTTGATACATACAAGCTGTATTTTTGATAAACAACATGACACAAGACCTTTTGGAAAATGTCCTCATGCTCTTCAGTCCTTATTCTTCCTAAAGAGTTTGGTTTTAAACCTGATCATCGCTCCATCATTAAAATTTTGATGATCACCACGTTCTTCAAGGACATTAGGAAGTTCTCCAGCCGAAGCTGTTTCAGATGTCTCCAGCGTTTTCCACTCTAATCTCCATCACTGAGAAGAGAATTCTGGAAGTCTAAGGGCAGATGTTAAGCTACATTACTGAATAAATGTTTAAATTACGCGACTATCAATCACAAATGGAAATCTGCAGAGAGATCAGAATGAAAAACACCGGATGTTTCCTTTAACTCAGACCCTGGAGCTCCTTAAATCCACTTGTACTGCACTCATTCGTGAAGGCCTTGTTAATGTGCAGTACAGTGGGATTAAAGGAGCAGGATTCCGACATGGACGTGGAAATCAGAGTGGGAAGACGAGAAATCCGGAGAAGGTGGAATATTTCCATCCTCCCATAAGGTTTCCTCTCTCCAGTTTCAGGTAGAGTCGGTCATCTCGCTCCAGAAGCAGAAGAACTCCGTTACTCGCCGCTTCACGAGTCACATCCTGATCTCCTGCGAACGCTGATATGACCGGGTACTCGTTGTGCATCAGGTTCACCTGGAGTTAAAAAAAAAAAAAAAACAGAGATGAGGGTTTGGAAATCCAAAGCTGAATTTAAGGGTGATTTATACCATGAATGGATGTTGGGGGGTCAAAACTTATGGAAAGTCCCACTTTTGCCCTAAAATTACGACAGCATGGTTTCACACACAAATTCATTACAATTCTTGTATTCAGTTTGTAAAAAGGTTAATGTGAGGGTTGGGGTGGGTCTAGAGGAGGAGCTGTCACTTGCAGATTCAAAATGGCCGCCTGTACAGATTGAAATTTATTTTATTTTCACAGAAAACTGTTTGTTGTTGTTTATGTTTATGTTTATAAATGGGTGTGTGCAGTTTGCTTGGTGCTAATCAGTGATCCTAATCAGTTTCCATGATTTGTTAGCTACATTAGAATCATAGCTGTTTTTTAAGATATTATTATTGGTTTTAAAGATGAGACATCAGCGTGTCACCTGGATGGTCTGACGGTTGTAGACCTTAACGACGTGAAAGCTGAAGCTGTAGATGCCGCGTCTCGGTGCCTGGAACACACTCGCCTTCAGGTCAAAATGGTGGCCGATGTTGACGAGAACCTGCAAGAGGAGAACATCATCTCTCCAGGACAGAAGCTGAAACAGGAAGCTGCACGACTGGGTTTGGATGTTAAACATCTAACAGGACGTTTAAGGTAAAAAAGAATATTAAACAAGCTACAAATTAAGTTAAAGATGTTTCATTATCCATTGATATTACTACAGTCAGGAATTTTTATCTCTGTATCTACTTCCACTCGTTTTTTTTTGTTTTTTTTGGCTAATCCACGTTTGGTTTTGTAGTTTTGTCAATATAAAAATTTAGTTTAGGCGAGCATGTCATACAGCTGAAATGATGCTAACTGATGATCATAAGCTTCCATTGCTTGTTTACTACATTAGCCTTGTAGCTAGAGTGCAAACACAAACACCAAATTGATTGACTACTTGAAGCTAACAAGCAAAGAAAGCTTAGGACACCTGATTAGCATTGTGGAAAACGCTACAATCACCACTCACTTGGCAAAAATGCCAATTGAAATTTAATAATTTTAATAAGTATGCATTTAAAGATGTAAATACAATTCAAGTTGAGTGATTCTGGGTTCAAGATGGCCGCCACTGCAGTATTTAGCGTTGTGAAATCTCTTTGTCCATGTTTACAGTGTGTCCGTGTCAGAAACCACTATTTAGTCTGTTTTTCTTTATGAATATGTAATTATTTGGGATGTTTCTACTGTCTTTAAAGTGTAAAATTGTGGGTGGGGTTCATGCAAATAGATGAATTTATTATATAATTTACCAAGTTTATTGAATTTATGCTTTATTGTCTTAAAATAATTTGAAGTTTCTCGAAATTATGACTTCTAACTAAAGTAATTCTGTTTTTATGATATAAACACACTTTCCCTGTGCCACTATAACATTATACACTCATTAATATTCATTATATATTCATTAATATTCGCATTTTTAAATTATGACAATCCTAATTAGTATCATGATATTCAGTGGAGGAAAAATAGACAATCAATGTGGCAAAAAAAAAGTTTCACTATTTTTTTGTGTTTCTGAGGTTTGATAATATTAGTATAAAACCAGTATTTAAAACACAGTAAATAAAAACATTTTAAAATTCTGTTTTTAATTAAATAAAATAGATTAATTGATTAACAATTATTCAACACCTGGTTATGCAGAATATTTTTTATATTTAATTATTTTAAAACTTAATTAATGAATTGTATAAATGTTACATGCCACTGAATAAATGTAAAGTTTTCAAAAATATAAAGTTACAGATTTATGTCTAAATATTGTAAAATTACAGAAGTGTCAGACTCTTAAAATGTAATTTATGATTCCGCCGTTTTAAATTAAATAATACAGTTGTGTTTAGAGACTTAGATACTTGCGATATTTAAGAAATACTTACCGTGACATTTCATCATGTTAACGTTAACATATCATCATATTGCACACATAAAAAGCAACATTAATGAGTTACTGAATATGAATTAATGTTGTAACTTTTTAAAAAATATATCGTAACATCAGTATTGCGACATCGTATCGCTCAGCCTGTACGCCTGAGAGCTGCAGTTGCTGTTAAGTAAGCATGTGAAAGCAGGAACCTGGTCGAAGTAGATGGTCATGGACTTGTTGCTCATCTCGGACGGTTCGTGGTTCGTCCCCCTGACGGCCGAGAACGCCACTTTCGCCCCTGGAGCTCGCACCGAGATGCCAAACGAGGACGTGACCCCCCCGTCTGAGGACGGATTAGAGTCGCACACCACCAGGCATTTTCCCTCAAGAACCACAGGCTCCGTGTCATTGTGCGTCTGAGAACGAGACACTGAGAGGGAGAGCAGCAGAGCGGAGGAGAGGAGGAGAGAAACGGCTGGAGATCCCATCTTCTCACCCAGGAGGAGGAACCAGAGAGGAACCGAAGAGGAACCGGGGAGGAAAATGTAAATGAGCACTCCGGGAAGAGGAGAGGAGAAAAAAAGCACCTGCCTCGCCTCACTCATCACCGATCTACCTCTCTCTCTTTCTCTCTCTCTCACTCACTCTCACTTACTCTCTGTATCTCTGTGTGTGTCTCTTTTCTCTCTCTCTCGCTCTCTCTCTCTCTCGCGCTCACACACTCTCTCTCTCTCTCTCTCTCTCTCTCCCTCCTTTACCTCTCTTCTCTCCCTCTTACTTGCCTTAAACACCTCTGTGATGTGATGAACCTCAGGCTGGTGAATCAGAGTGAAATTTAAGGTGTTGTAGCGCCTCCTTGTGGTGAAGGAAAGTTACTGCTCTGTGTGTGTGTGTGTGCGTGTTTGTGTTCTAGTGCAACACGTCATATTTTTTATCCGTTTATGGTTACATTTAATGTTCTGTGAAACAAGTTTGTTCCAGTATATTACAAATGTAATATCTCTTACAAATGTAATATATTGGAAATGAGAGGATCAGATCTCAGCTCTGGATCGTGATAGTCCTGACCTCCCTAACGCACGCTGCGAATTTGGGGAAAATCTGAGAACGCTGAATTTTTTGCCCAAAAAAACAAAGGCATTACCTCTTTTTTAGGGGAAAAATTCAACGTTCTCTGATTTTTGCCAAATTCACAGCATGCGTTAGGGAGGTGAAGACTAACACAGGGGTGCATTTAGTTTTGAGGAAGAGCAGAAGAGGACCCATTTTATTGAGTGTGATATCTTAGAAATGAGAAGCTCAGATCTCAGCTGTGGAGAGTGATAGGACGGAAATAAATGCACCCCTGTATTAGTCTTGACCTCCATAATGCACGGTGCAAATTTGGGGAAAATCTGAGAACGTCAAATTTTTGCCCCCAAAAATGGTAAGGGGTTAGCCTTTGTGTTTTTTGGGTGAAAAATTTGACCTTCTCTGATTTTACTCAAATTCGCACCGTGTATTATGGAGGTCAAGACTAACACAGGGGTGCACTTACTTCCGTCCTATCACTCTCCACAGCTGAGATCTGAGCGCTTTAGTGTGTCGGAACTGTACATGTACAGAGTGGGAGCTCACTTATTTTAGCAGTAAAAGACCTTGGTGTGATTATTGACTCCAGTCTTTCATTTGAAGCTCATGTAGATAATATTACTCAGATAGCCTTCTTTCATCTCAGAAATATTGCTAAGATAAAACTATGTCACTATGCCATGCAGAAAACTAGTTCATGGTTGGATTATTGTAATGCTTTACTGTCCAGATGTTCCAGCAGGAGCATAAACAAGCTTCAGTTAGTCCAGAATGCAGCAGCCAGAGTCCTTACTAGAACCAGGAGATATGACCACATCACCCCTATCTTATCCACACTGTATTGGCTCCCCATTAGATTTCACATTGATTATCAAATAATACTACTGACCCATAAAGCACTGAACGGTCTCACTCTGCAGTATCTGAGCAAACTTCTGGTCTTTTATGATTTGACACGCCTACTTTGATCAAAAGCTGCAGGCTCTTTGTTGGTACCTTGAATAGTGAAAGCTACAGCAGAGTCTGGTTCCTCTCAAGGATTCTTCATGTCTTCTCATGGAGTTTTTCCTCACCACTATTTCCTCTAGATTTCTCATTAGGGATAAAGTTAATTGTATTGAATTAAACTGTATATTTTATTGAGTGTAATATATTGGCAACGAGAGGCTCAGACATGAGAGGCTCAGATCTCAGATGTGAAGAGTGATAGGATGAAACTAAGTGCACCCCTATGTTAATCTTCACCTCCCTAACACACTTTGTGAATTTGGGGAAAATCTGAGAAGGTCAAATTTTTTTCTAAAAAAATGGTAAGGGGCCTTTGTGTTTTTTTAGGTAGAAATTTTGACATTCTCAGATTTTCCCCAAATTCACAGTGTGCGTTAGGGAGGTGAAGACTAACATAGGGGTGCACTTAGTTTCATCCTATCACTCTCCACAGCTGAGATCTGAGCCTCTCATTTCTGAGCCTCTCTTACTCTGTTGTAATCTTCACTATTCAAGGTACCAATAAACAGCCTGCACCTTTTGATCTAAGTAGGCGTGGCACATCATAAAAGACCAGAAGTTCGCTCAGGTACTGTGGCGTCAATAGTAGTATTTTATAATCAATTCGAGATTTGATTGGGAGCCAATACAGTGTGGATAAGATAGGGGTGATGTGGTCATATCTTCTGGTTCTAGTAAGGACTCTGGCTGCTGCATTCTGGACTA
>CM074994.1:470796-490990 GCA_037576825.1 Pangasius krempfi | reverse complement strand
TGGAGAGACATTAGAGAGCTAAGGGGCGGGGCCATGTGGAGAGACATTAGAGAGCTAAGGGGCGGGGCCATGTGGAGAGACATTAGAGAGCTAAGGGGCGGGGCCATGTGGAGGTTTCAGAGAATAGCCTACTAAACATTGTGTGTATGTAGGACTTGATAAGCTAAAAAACCCATAAAGCATCTATGGTTCAAAGATCACCTGGGTGTGTAGGGCTCAGGGGGAGGGGGCGGGATGTACAGGTCATGGAGGGCGGAGCTGTCTTGTTTGGTGGGCGTGCTGATGGTGCTGGTGGGCGTGGCCGAGCTGCTGGTGGGGCTCTTGGGAGCGACGGGCTGCAGAGGACAGACAGAAATAATCAATTACAGATCATAAATCTGATCACTGAATTCCTTCATTTTCAAAGTGGGCGGAGCTAATGTCTCCTCTCTCAACAATCTCAAGGCTGATGTCATCTTTTCTGTATCGTTACTGTATTACTTTTTGTCTTCTTTTTTTGACACAATTTTTAAATTAGAGATCATCTTCAAAGTGTCTCATAAGATTCACATTTAGAAAAAAATCTATATTTTTCTATTTGGACATAAAACGCAATCAAGTTGAGAAAATGCCATTAAATCTTATGCAAATATAATTTGCATAAACACGGAAACAATATCCTGTCCCCTTATTTATTTATTTGTTTGTTTGTTTGTTTGTTTGTATCTTTCCCATCTCCTACTCTTATCACCACAGTGACCTAGCCAGCATCTTAGATAGCTTGAATGAATGAATGAATAAATAAATAAATAAATAAATAAATAAATAAATAAATAAGAGAGAGCATATTGTTCCTATGTAGAGTTGATAATTTATCATTTTGTTTTCTAACACTGAGTCAATAAATACAACAAATAAAAATATCTAGTCATTGCATATCCAGACAGTAAAATGGTCCTTTACACACACACACACACACACACACACACACACACACACACACACACAAAGCTGTTAGGGAGCCTTTTAGAAAATGAATTAAGGACAGAGAGCTGAATTTATGGTTATGGCTCTGGAACGACACACGGGGAAAATTAAATCCTCCATCAACTACAGAGGGAGATTAACGGCCGTCTCCCAAACGTACGTTTTCTACACACGTCTCCAGTCACACTTTATTCTGAGTCACTGCGGAGGATTTAACAGCTCCGAGACATCCGACTAAAACACTAAACACTGAACAATAAACACGGCCCTGATCCCAGCGCGGCAGTCTCGGCATACAGAGCAGCTCTAATGGCCACATTCCACATTCCGAGATTTGGGAGCTTTCTGACAGCACAGATTTCCCAAAATCGGGGACTTGAACATGAACTCGTATCTTTTTATGAGTCTGGTGTCGACTTCACGTCACATGGGAGAATTCGGAAGGAATGGGAAACCATTCCTGAAGCAGGTGGTGCAATTTATTATTTGCAATTCATTATAAATAGAATTATAAAGTAAAATTCCTATTAATACACAACTTCCTTGGACATACGACATGTTTATGTAGTCGATTGTCCCACTTCCCGGTTTCTGTGAAATCGGGGCTGTCAGGAACTTGGCGCTCTTGTAATTCCTGCTTGGAGGTCAGTGTGAATGTGGATGGTTTTCCCAATAGCGGGAATGTGGGAATTTTTTCATATATGACTAGCTGAGCCACTAGCACAGCATAAAATTCTGAAATTCTATATACCCTCATGCTTATCTTGGATAGAAATGAAATGGCAGTGAATGTTTTTGCATGAATGCATGAATGTTTTTCTCCCACATGACATGAACGGAGCAGAAAAGCATTATGGGAAATGAAGTCAGAGAACCAGAGAGATGCTTTAAGCTATCACTAAGTGCCCCTGGATAGGAAAGGGAGCTGGATGTAGAAGGGCGCAGGGTTTTAGGGGGTAAAATCTGCCTACCTGAAGGGCCAGGGGCTTCCACCTCATGTTCTTTAGCAGGGCCGGGGCCGAGGTGAGCGTGCTCTGGGGGCGCTTTTTCAGTGTCAGCGTCACCCCTCCAGGGTCCCCGCGCAGGGAGTTTACCAAGTTTTTCAACTGCCAGCCCACCTACAGCACAGGACAAACACAACTGGGGTCAACAGGGGGACACACACACACACACACACACACACACACACACACGAAAAGACTTAACCTTGTGTGTTTTAAGACGATTCCTCGTCACACTGTACGAGATCCTGATAAAGTCTGTTGTGAATTCTATAACAGACTCTGTGTGAGAGCGTGTTCTCCATGTCACATTATACGCTGAAGAACTCGTTACTACGTACGGCGCTGTTTACGCCACCAATCACCGTGATCCGGAAATCGGCTCGTGCAGAAAGCGGCTTCGCGTAAACACACACACCTTCTCAAGTTATTGAGCTCAAGTTAATGAGATTTTTTTTTCCATCCGTTAGCAGGTTTCGTTTACGTTTCGTTCTCCGTCGCCGCTACCGTATCTGTAGCTGTGCTGTTAGTTTGCCGGACGTGTTTTTGATAGAGACTCCAAAGCACTTCTATAAGTCTCTCTGGATAAAGGCGTCTGCTAAATGCTGTAAACATAATAATAATAATAATAATAATAATAATAATAATAATACAGTATATTCCAGATATAAAAGTGCAATAATACAAGCAAATTATACGATTTAAAGTCAGTCAGGTCGAGGTTTACATTAGTTACTCTTCTTATGCGTAAATTTACGCACACTTATGAGCACGAATAGGATACTAACGTTTTGGAAATTGAATGGATTTTAATGAATATCGAATTTCTTGTGCAGGTGAGGAATGTATTTGCATTGACTCCGCCCATTATTCTACGTGCCAAATGGCATAATCCATTACAGCAAACATGCAAAAAGGAAGCAGATGCTGCTGGTGTGAGTGACACAATCCTCCGTAAAGCCTGTTATGAAATCAGTTCGGACTTTCTTTTGGATTTTTTTTATTTTGGGAGAGTATATGAGTGTTTCTATTCAATACTCGTGAATATAAACAGACTGAACTGCAATCCACAGAGTCATAAAAAACACTTAATGGTCAGGAAACGAGAACAGAAAAAAAAGAAGTTAATTTAGATAAAAATGAATGAGCTTCTAAACTTTCTAAATTTTAATTACTCTCCTGTTTAGTGATTATTAAGCGAATACTAATAAAAGCTTCAAAAACATAAAAATGCTGCTATTTATTGATTTTTTTTGCTGCATTACAGATGATACCTTTTCGGAACGACGTAACAGAATTCCAGCTCCGACCTTTCCGGATGGGAATTCTGAACTGGGGGATCGTCCAAATAGATGGAGGTCAGGAATGTTGCAGTGCCCACTCAGTCATCAACGTAACGAATAAATTTAATTTATATAAAAAATGAAAATGAAAAAATAAATTTTAGAGAACTGTTACATTTCTGGCTTCTTAATTGCTTAATTAAGTTCATTCAATTAGCTAATTGTAGCGCTTAATTACTGAATTATTTACTTAATTAATTATTGTTGATTCATTACATCATGATTTAAATACTTAAATGCTAAGGAGGTTTAATTAATTAATTAATTGTTTGATAATTGTTGTAAGTTTTTCTTTCTTCATCTTTTTTATAGGTGAACTCGTGACACTGGCTTCGTTAGCTTCATTAGCCTCGCAGCTAACACACTGCAAAACGTGTCTCAGCTGATTGAGTAGATTTGTGAAAAAAGTCTCTTTCTATTTCAACATTCTCATTAACACGTATGTGGTTGAGACAACAGCCATCATCACACACACACACACACACACACACACACACACACACACACACACACACACACACACACGGAGATGGGCTGGCCTGAGAACACTACAGAGGCGAATGCTCTCCTCACGGCGTCCTCAGAGGAGCTTCGTCGCTCTGTTTATCTTCTTAAATTGTTCTAGTGGATGTGCTTCTGCTTCTGCTTCTGCTTTTGCTTTTGCTTCTGCTTTTGCTTTTGCTTTTGCTTCTGCTTTTGCTTTTGCGTTTTGTTGTTGTTGTGTTAATGGATCACTGTGTTCATTGTCGTAAGGTTGTTTTTCTCTTGTTTTGTTTTTTTTTCCCACCATGAATCCAAACAAGAGTCCCTTATCTCACATTAGCGACGCTTTTCCCAATTACGCAGCTGACAAAGTGCTAATTAATTTAGGATTAATGAGGTTTCGGGCTCGCTGATGGTTCATCAGGAAAAGAATCACTTAAACAACACAACACAACACAACTGGCCTCCCCGGGGGGTTACACGTAATAAAAGGTCTTTAAATCTGGCCAAAATCGGAGAACACTAGCTGGAGAGATCTCTACCTTTTCAAGAGAGTCGATGCGTTTGAATCATTTCAGTGACTCGATTCATTCGATTCATTTGAATCATTTGATTCTATTCAGCTATTCGATTAGTTCAGAATCATTTACTGATTGGTTCTTTGGTACTTCTCGTTTGTCACCTTATAATTTTTTTTTAAAGTACTGATTATTTTCTGACAGCAAACAGCCAGAGGATTGTATTAAAAAAATGAAAAGAAAAGAAAAGAAAAGAAAAAAAGCTTATAATCACCACTATGTTGTGTTATTTTTTTCATGGTTAGAAAAAGAATTATTTTTCACACCCAGAACAACACAGACAAGACCAGAATCGTTCGCAAGCACACAACCATATTATTATATTTATTTTGAGATGATTATTATTACAAACAGATTTTATCTTATATTAACAATCTAGAGTCATTTAGTTCATGAACAAGTTTCAGCTCAGGTTCAGTGATTCATTTGTATACTGTAGCTGAATATGTTCAATGGGTTTTTCCAGCCAATCACAGGCCCCTTTGATGAATAAACCCCGCCCCTTTAAAGTGATTTGCTCTCATGCTAAAATCAGTCAGTCCCAGGTTCGACCATGGCTTTGAGAAAAAGCAGAATAAGGAATGTGAGTGGTATCGACTCGTTCCTGACCTTAGTGATTCCTGTGTACAGTGCAGAGTGTGTACAGTATGTTCAGTGAATTTAGCCAGCCAATCACAGGCCCTTTTGATAAATAAAGCCCGCCTCTTTAAGGCTATTTGCTCATGCTAGGGTCAGTCAGTCATGGGCATGATCAAGGAGAAAGAGAACGAAAAGACTGATTACTTACTGATTCACCTTAACGATTTATTCAAATGACAGAATTATTCAGTGATTCCTTTGTATTGTGTAAACGTACGGCATATGTTCAGTGAGCAGCCAGCCAATCACAGGCCCCTTTAATAAATAGAGCCCGCCCCTTTAAGGCTATTTTCTCATGCTAGATGTCAGCCATGGGTTTGATCAATGATGTCAGGGGAAACAGAACAAAAGGAACGATTCAGTTCATATCAGTGACCCATATCGATCACTCATTTTAGTGAATCGTTCAAAAATCCAAAAAACAAAAAGGAATGAGTCAGAAGTGACCTGAAGCTTAGAAGCGACTCTTTACCGTAGTGATTCATTCCAAAAAAGATTGAATCGTTTGAGAGTGAAACATATCTAAACGCATTACGCAGCATTTTGGACCTGGAGGCGAGAGAAGACCGGGTCAGCGTCATTAAGGGTCCTTTCTGAGACGTTTTTAAATAAAATAAGATAACGTTATCCCATCAGGTCCTCTGAGAGCAGCATCCGGACAGATTAGATGACATTAAACTGCCTTTCGAGTGAGACGGCGTAAACAAAAAACGCTGCTAAGAACACGGGGTTTTCACAGTCACCATTTTAAAGTGACCATGATGAGGAAAGATCACAGATTATCAGCACAGGCCTGATGACGCTCGGTCGTCTCGTTATGCCGAAGCGAACCCACACAGCCGACTCCTCCACACGGCCACAGAGGAGAGTGCACCATCATAAAGGCACATTATGGTCTCCATAGTTACCTAGATGTTAATGATGCTCGCAGGGCGGCTTTAAAAACTCGGACGCTCGCCTCCTGCTGCAATCCAGTCGCTAAAACCGTCTGAACTGGACAATAAACTCACAGAGAGCTGTGCTGTGCACACGGCCGCAGCTCATTACCGGGTTTCTCCTGAGAACATTCCTGCAATATTTAACGAATGCTGCAATAACGTGGTCCTTTCGCTGGCATTCACGTCGCATTCAGCTGTGATCGAGAGCAACCTCAGAAATCCATAACCATCAAATCCAACTTTGTTAAAGGAATTAAACATTTTTTGATGTAAAGGCTTCCCCGAGTGCAAATGCCGCAGAAACGACGCTTTGAGAAACAAAATCAGTTTTAATATGATTTGTTTTTGTGCATTTCTTGCTTTACTTGGATTGGTTTTTTTTGCATGGCACTTTTTAAACAGGGCTGGGTGACATTATGATATAATATTGATATCATGATTTTTATAAAATTTTATAAATGATATTTACAATTTTATAAAATTGATTTGATGTATTTGATGATTTTTTTGTACCTAATCTTTAAAACTGTACATTTTCCTTCCTTTTCAATGTTAGAATTTAGCTTTTGTTAGCTGCACTGTATCATCGCGATACTTCACGTGTATCGTGATGATGATATTTTTGTCATATCTCTCAGCCCTCTTGAGAAATAAAGCCATTCAAATCCATATTAATTTTTAGGGCTTTCACGACTATTTGAATGTTCTAGTTTTTTTTTTTCCCTGTCAGGAAAATGCTGCCTGCTGCTAGAGACTTCAGAGAACGAGGGATGAAAGGATGGAAAGATGGAAGGATGAGTGGAGAGGAGCGATGATAGAAAAGTGAGATTAGGTAGAAAGTGGGAGGAGAGCAGGACGAGAAGATGTGGAACCTCACCACTGTCTGATGGTTCACCTGGATCACCTCGTCACCTGCGTGGATCTTCTTACAGCGATCTGCCGGAGACTGAGAGAGAGAGAGAGAGAGAGAGAGGGAGAGAGAGAGAGAGAGAGAGAGAGAGGGAGAGAGGGATAAAGGAGTGAAAATGTGCATCAGTATACATACACTAAACACTGAGCAAATTTAGTCCAAATTTTCATCCTACACTCTCTCTCTCTCCTCTCTCTCTCTCCCCCTCTCTCTCTCTCTCTCCCCCTCTCTCTCTCTCTCCCCATCTCTCTCTCTCTCTCTCCCACTCTCTCTCTCTCTCTCCCACTCTCTCTCTCTCTCCCACTCTCTCTCCCACTCTCTCTCTCTCTCACTCTCTCTCAACCACTCTCTCTCTCTCACTCTCCCACTCTCTCTCTCTCCCACTCTCTCTCTCTCCCACTCTCTCTCACTCTCTCTCAACCACTCTCTCTCACTCACTCTCTCTCTCCCTCTCTCACTCACTCTCTCCCACTCTCACTCTCTCCCACTCTCTCTCTCTCTCACCCCAGTCGGATCGTCATGGTTCCCATGAACGCTGAAGATGGGGATGGAGATGTTCAGGTTCTCGTCCTGGTAGTTCACCCACGGGAACCTGAGAAGTCAGACACTTCTTTCAGCTCGTTCACACACACACACACACACACACTCGCGTTATAGTGAACACACCGGAGACGAATCGCGATATGACGTACTTGCTGTTCCCGAAGTTGACGGCCTGATCGCTGATGATCTCGAACAGGATCGGTTTATCGCCCATGCAGTACTTCCTCATCACCTCCATGCAGCTGTGCAGAGCTTTACGCGACGGCTTGTTGTCATGGAAGAGATCTCCACCCAGCAACACCAAGTCCACCTGACACACAGGGAACACGGCGTGGGTGTGTGTGTGTGTGTGTGTGTGAGATGAAGAACCACTCAACAGTAACCGTGTGGAAATGGAAGACATTTTGTCCTAATGATTCAGAGCTACAGGGACAACGTTCATTTACACACGCGTTCAGACTGCAGCTTCGGATTTAATGAACGTGTCGTAGCTCTTCACACGACCCACCAGTAATAAAGCTCGTCTGAAGTTCTTCATTAAAGTTCACATCGAAGGAAGCAGGAAGAAGGGATTCGATTGCACGTTTGTGAGTAGTGAATAAGAACACTGTGATAAATAAATAAATAAAAACATGGCACTGATATTCTAACGTCAGGTTTCATCCTGACGTCTACACCGGAGCTGACGCGGATACGGAGAGCCTACAGCAGCAGCATCGGTACGTCTAAATCTTCACACAGAGGTTTGTGGTGCATCAATAACACTGCTATGCAATACGGCCAAAAGTATGTGCACCCTGGCCATCGCACCCATATGTGCTTCTTCCCCAAACTGTTTCCACGAAGTCTGAAGCACACAGTTGTACAGAGCGTCTCTGTGTGCTGGAGCTTTACAGTTTCCCTTCACTGGAACTCAGAGGCCCAAACCTGCTCCAGCATGACGACGCCCCTGTGCACAAAGCGAGCTCCATGAACACATGGTGTGTGAAGGTTGGAGTGGAAGAACTCCACAGTCCCGACATATCAGCGCATATGTTCAGACTGAGTTTGAACATGGGGCAAAAAAATCCCCATCACAGCCTCCACTCATTACGAGCTGTAAGGACAGCGGCGTTGACGGACATGAGCTTCCACGCTGCGCGCTCTCACTTCCAGAATCACAGCATTTTAAATACTCTAATATGATACACTGATTTATTATTTAATTGTGGTAATTTATCATATACATAATACATCACTGAATCAATCACAGGATCACTGAAATGCAATTCTTTGCTGTTGTTTATCAGCATTTAACTTCACTATTAAGATATCACGATGTCCTGAACCTGTTTTGGTTTTAAAGATGGAAAAAGATAACTAGTGGAAAATGTGTTTTTGAAAAAACGGGGTCGACTTCTGTCCCACATCTCCACCTGCATTCCTTACGTCATTCTGTCTCGCACACTTCATGATCTCGTCGAACGTCACGAACGTGTCATTGCCTCTGACGGCGTCCTTCTCCAGGTAACCCAGGTGGATATCGGTGGCGATGAGGATCTTAAACGTGTCCTCGTCATCTCTAAAGGGCAAGTCGACAGGAATAAACAGGATCAGAGGAGCAGAAGCTGCCTCAGCATATACAAAGCCCTACATCTGCATTCATTATTCATCTCAAATTCACACTGGACTGACATGGAAGTGTGCAGTGCAGAAACTAATCCAGGGCACCTACATTGTGTTTCCAGATGACGTCATGTTGATTACGTCAGCTGAGCTGTTTAATTTATTAAATAGGGTTAAAATTGAACCTGAGGACAGAGAAATAGAAACAGCTTGTTAGGTGCAATTACAGTTTTAGTATAAAGTTCAGTTTATTTATCTGTTAATTTAGTGTCTTTAACAGTTCAGTAACAACAACTAGCAAGAAAGTCAGATAGAAATGTTCCTAAGCACAATGCTGAAGTCAGCGTTTGCGTTGATAAATATGGAAATTTGATAAAACTACTAAAACATTAATTAAAAAAAAAAACCCTGCAAATATTACAATACACATTTACCTCACATTTACATTTACATTACCTCACATTTAGAATGAAAACGTACACACATGAATCTTTTTGGCCCGGAAGTTCTCAAAACGGGTTCGCGCGAAATGTCGAGCATCATGGGAAATGTAGTTCGAGTTCTCCACAGACGCATTTATACGATTGTAAAATAAACTACATTTCCCATCACTCCAAAAGGAGGCTGTAGCGTTAAAGAATATTAACGTAGAGAGGTATTAAAATTTATTTTTTTTAAAGTTATTTTTTCTCATTAGATGGATTAAATGTACGTTACGAACGTTAAAGTTATTTTTTTCACTCTAGCCTTGCGACGCTAGCGCTGACGTCTAGGTGTTACTCGCGAGCCTCCCGCTGATTGGACTGTCAAATCGGAGGCTTAGCCAATCAGAGGACAGAAGGCGGGATTTGTGTCTCGATCCAGGAAGTGGTTGAGCGTGTATCCCTGAAATGTAGTTTTTATTTTTTAAATTTTTTTATTTACCGCCCCTAAAACATTACCATTACATCTGATTTCAAAACAAAGCTATAGATTATTCCGACATATTCTCAAGCCGTATTAAAATTCTCTTAATTCTGTGTTATAGTACTGGTAAGTTCCGTCGCGCGTGCAAATAAATATATAAATAAATAAATATGAAGTGAATAAAGGAGGTAGAGAAGAGAAAACGCTGCGAAAGATTTGTCTTTGCACTTTTATGCTATTAGATCAGACTGTTAGGATGTAGCTGGGGTGTTTTCTACATGTATGTAATATAATGTATGAATGCATCTTGTTATTTATTTATTTATTTATGTAGAGAATGTATCTAAATACAGCTTTCTTTCTGTTTCTTCTTCGTCTTTTTGCTCCTCAGACAGATCATGGAGTTTCCAGAAGGCTTTAACCAGCTGGAGCTGTTAGAAACCCACGGCCACATGATCCCCGTGGGGACGGAGAGCACCTGGGAGGAGGATGAGGATGAGGAGGAGGATGAAGAAGGGCAGCGCAGTGAGGAGTGGTACCAACAACAGGAGCTCAAACGAAAAGACAATCCGGTGGAGCTGATGCTCTGGGCTGCTGAGAAGAACCGAGTAAATCAGCTTTATCTTTATTTAGAATCATCCGAGTGTCTGAGACATCACAAAGGAGCTTCACAAACAGCGATGCAAATCTCTCTCTCTCTCTCTCTCTCTCTATACCTACCTTCTGCACTTCCTTCATCTCTTCTTTCTTTACTTCATTTCTTCCTTCCTTTATGCCTTCTTTACTTACTTCTTTATTTACTTCCTTTTTATTTTCTTACTTAATCCCTCTCGTATTTCCTTCCTTCCTTCCATACTTAATGCTTTACTTACATCTTTCACTATTTACTCCTTTCATCACTTACTTTTTTACTTCCTTCCTTCTTTCTTTCTGTACTTAATTCTTTACTTCCTTCTGTCCTTCTTTCCTTCTTTCGTTACTTATGTAAGCACTTTATCCGGAGTCTGTCCCTGGAACGCTTGGTGCAAGTCGGGATCCACCGTGGAAGAGACAGATAAAAAAAAAAAAGAGTAAAAACACACGTTACTCACCTAGCAAGTCTGAAAATGATCAGTTTTGCTGCGGTGATTAGTAAACAGGTTAAGTATCGTGATGTGATATTTTTGTCGTATCGCTCATCCCCAGAAAAAAGAGCCGTATAATTGCGAAACTTACAAAAAGACAAGATGGAGTTTAGTGGCATCTGCAATTTGCATTAGTTCATTTATCAGACATTTACAGTTCAGTGCAAGAGTCTTAGTCACATGTAAAGAAACGCTGTAGAGCAAAGACGCCTTCAAAAATAATGAAATTAAATGTTTCTACATTAAAAACTCCTATAAAGGGCAGTAAACAGTAATAACTGAACCAGAGTCAGTATTTAATGTGAGGATCCTTCGCTTTAAATAAATAAACAGTGTCTCAGGTGCAGTGTGCAGTTTGATAAGGAAATGAGCTGGAAGTGTTACTGAGCATCTTGCAGAAGCAGCCGCAGGTCTGGAGGGTGCCTAAGACTTGAGTGAGTGGGACTGTAGTGCAGACATGGAGCGCTGTGTGTGTGTGTGTGTGTGTGTGTGTGTGTGTGTGTGTGTGTGTGTGTGTGTGTAAATAGAGTGCCTCATGGTGCAATGGGAAGGTCTCCAAATCAACAATGTTTCTGTTCCTCATACCTCCAGGTTTATTGGTTTATTAAGCTAATTATTATGGAATGGCCGTCTCTGAGCGTTCTGCATGACACACACACACACACACACACACACACACACACACACACACACACACACGTCCATCTGTGTGTTGAATATTGTGACGTATAAGAGTGTGTATTGTGGTTAGTTGTGATGCTAGTTACTGGAGAAATGTACTTTAAATTATTCAAATTATTATGACTGTCATTTGCTGGTGTGTGTGTTTTAGAGAGAGAATTCTTAGATATAATTATTTTTTAAATTTGATCAGAAATATGTATTACAAATTTTTTTTTTTTTAATAAGAATTATCTTTTTTTTTAATAAATTTAATTGTATTTTTATATTCATGACATGTATGTGATATGTATATACATTTATCTAACTGTAGAATTACAGTTAAAATATTAATCCTATACATTTTATTACTATTTTATTTTTTGTCCATTTGGATAATTTTGATTTATTTTCAAACGATTTTAAATGTTTTTCTGTTATTGTTTTAATTATTGAAAAAATATATAAATAATTGTGTTAATTTTTTTCTAGTTTGCTCATTTTTATGTTATATTATTATTAATTAATTAAGTAATTATTATATTAATATTAATGCTTATTTTATCGTATATTTGTCTGAAACGTGTCTGTAGTTGTCCACGGTGGAGCGTCTGGCTGCGTCCGATCCGTCCCTCGTTAATTGCCGTGACGCAGACGGTTACACGCCTCTCCACCGCGCGTCGTACAGCGGCCACGCGCTCGTCGTGTCGTTCCTCCTGGACTCGGGCGCTGATCTACACGCCAGGACGGTGGACGGCTGGACGCCTCTGCACAGCGCCTCCCGCTGGGGACACGCCGCCATCGCATCATGTCTCCTGCGCCGGGGGTCAGAGGTCAACGCCATGACAAACGGTCAGCTTACACCCCTGCAGCTGGCGGCAGGAAACCCCGCAGCGCTGCAGACCCTCGAGCTTCTGCTGTCTCAGCGCACCCTGCAGGCGGGACTGAGGAACAGCGGCGGGGAGACGGCGTACGACATCGCGCTCAGGAAAACGGCGCACTACGGCCTGTTCGAGATCGCAGAGCCATGCAATAACGTCTACTGAGATCCGGTTATACGCTTTTTTTCTGAAAATTTTTGGACAAAAAGGAGAGATCCCTGAAAGGAAGGAAAGAAAGAAACATGGGCAGAAATGTTGCTCTGACTGAAGAATCGTTTTTAGTAATGAAACTCAATATTACTGAGGAGGCATCGATACTGATATAATATCATTCGATATCGTGCTCATTTACTCGCAGAAACAATTCTCCAATACCGACATGTAACACCAGGTGGTGCTGTGCGATCGAATCCTATAGTCTACGCTATTGCATATGAAAACACGACATGAAACGGCAGCGACCTGGACGTATTTCACGATTAATAATCAAAGACTGCAAACTGTGAACATTTTAAACCTAAAACGTAAAACTCGGCACGAGGAGTTCATCGCTAGCAGCGAGAAAATAATGTCTCCAGACGAAGTGGCGAGTGAAAATAACAGCTCTGATGTATAATAAAATGTTGCTGCGTGTCGTGTTTACACACAGTCTTGTGTCCTAATGCATGATTTATTGATGATTTATTTACACGAGGAAAAGGACAGCAGGGAGTGTCTCGCCTTTCATTCTCAAAAACATACGGGCCGAGCAGTGAACCCTGTGGAACCCCATCATGCGGAACCCATCGTGTGGAACCCGTCTAAATGTCACGTCCTGAGTGACAGTAACACTAATAAAGCACTGATAAAGTCTGAATTCATGATGGTCATTTGGACAATGAATAAATAACCAACAGGAAGTGAATTATTGTGTGTGTGTGTGTGTGTGTGTCAGTGCAGTTTATTTGTTTTCTTAGTTCTTTTTTTTGTTTGTTTGTTTGTTTGATTGCTCATGCTGCATCGCAGGGCGGCGTAACACACTCGGAGGAAAGTGCTATCTGCCCTCTTCCACATACATGAGCTCACAGAGGGCTAGTGATTGACAGGTGAGAGAGACTATGCCCCTCCCACCCAGTGGGCCACTTCTGGCCCAGTCATCTCCGTCTCATCTCGTGATCTCAGGATGATACGCTTTTCCATTGTGACACTCTGGAGCCGTAGACGCTGATCTTTTGACGTTCACAGGCGACTCTGAGCCTTCGTCTTATTAACGGATTTTCAAGTTCTGTAATAAATACAAATCCTGTAAACATTAACGTTTTTAAATGAAACAATTCATTACCATATGCACAAACATTTTTGTACGATTAAACTCTTATTTTCTCATTAATATGAAATTATCACAAAATGATCATTAAATTGGCGTGTAACTGAAATAAATAAGTGATTTAAACTCTCTATTCTAAAATCTCAGGAACTCATCAACAATTAGACATAAATTTACACAAACTCAGGAGCGAAACGTACGAATATTCGAAAGCACGAATTTCATCAGCACCACGTTGCTTGTGTAAACGCTCCTGCGAATGATTTACGATTAAATTCATCCGAATCCAGCGCTATAAATGAGGTGCAGTATTTTCACTGGTTTAAATGTAGGTTTGAAAAAGGCAGAAAGGTGCAGTGGAACAGGTTTATGCTGTTTGTTCAGAACCAGGGTTATAAATAAATTAAGAAAACTGCCACAGCCAGAGAGGTTTTATTATAAAACACACTCCTCTGTTCTGTTCCAGAGATTCTCACAGAGAGTACGAGAGCTCTCCGAATGGCTTCTCCCGAGACGGGGGCTTCTGAGAACAAACACTCCTCTCATGTCCGGTTTAGAGAAACAATTCAGAAAGAACACTTCAGAGTGGCGTCATCATCATCATCATCATCATCATCATCATCATCATCATCACACGCTCACTCACAGTGCCACGAGCCGTCACGTCGTTTCAGACACGTCTCCAAAATTCCAGCTGTGAGGATTGTGGCACGCCGATGTGGAGAAAAAAGAAACACAAGGCATATTGCGGAGGTTGTGAGCACACAATCACGCCGTTTAAATAAACGTATTTAAGCTGCAGGAGTTTGTTTACGTGTACCGCACAAGCGATGACGTAAAAATTACACAGTGTTCGAGGAAAGTGTGAGTCGGTGGTGAAAAATAACCAAATTATTTTAATAATCATGATCTGAAAATGAAAGAGTGGAAACACAGAAATGTTCCATATATTACAATGAAAAATCTGTGTACGACAGGAACGTGCCACGTCCGTAGGAATGATAATCTCCTAAAAAAAAAAAGGAATAGTACAAAATCATTTACTGAGGATAAACAAGTACATTAAACACGAAAACAAGGAAATATAATTTCCAAAAGTATGCGGACACCTGACCATCACACCCACATATGCGTATTCCACCACCACAGCGTTAGTAATTCCTCATTTTGCTGTTCTAATCAGCTCCACTCTTCTGGGAAGGTTTTCCGCTAGATTTCGGAGTGTGTTTGTGTGTCGGTCAGGAGTCCGCAGGCGTTTAGCTGTGGAGTGAATCTATGCAGAGTACGAAGAAGGAAGTACAGCGCATACTAAACAGGCAAATTTATCAGGAAACATATTTAAACAGTGATGCAAAGTGGTTAAAAGGGTGTGTGTGTGTGTGTGTGTGTGTGTGTAAAGAGAACACAGTTACAGTTAAATTTGGTATTTTTCCTCCACAGTGACTTTATCAGAGCTGAAAGAAGTTTCTCAGTAAAGCTTCACTCCATGTTTCAGTTCCTACAAAAGTTTGTTGTTATTTAGTTCACTTTACAAGCCTTTTCACTGTTCAAACACACACACACACACACACACACACACACACACGGCATGTGAAGGGCAAACAAAGAAGCCTTCAGGCAGAAAAGCGAGTTTGGCTGCTGCCACGTTGAGCCGTTGAAAGAAGGAGCTGTTAAATGAGTAAACAGGGCAGGAACACTGAGCCACAACACACACACACACACACGCACGCACACGCGCACGCACACACACACACACACAGGTCAAGGTCGAGGTGGAAGTGTGTTTTTGGAGTCTACAGACGTGTTTTGTGTGGATTTATGGAACTTTACTCTGAGTGGGAAAAATGGATATGCCCCAAATCCACGAAGCTGAGATTTTCCCGCCAAAAACAATGCCGCGCCGTGGTGGAGGCACAGCGCTCGAATGTGCTAGTCTTTGCTCTCGCGCTGATGTGTTTGATCATTTTGCTCGTGCTCAGTTTGCTCGCTTTGCCGATCCCCACCCCGGACACACTCACTCAGCGATCCGAAACGAGGAATGTGACTCTTCTCATCTGGTGGCTTCCATTTGGAAACGGACTTCCTCTTCACAACTGCAGAAGGAGCTACGGCGTGGAAGGTTGCACCTTGACATCAGACAGAAGCGCCTACGCTCACGCTGATGCCGTCATCATGCACCACCGTGAGCTGATGATGGGCTGGGAGGAGCTGCCGGAGAAGCCACGCCCCCCGACGCAGAAGTGGATCTGGATGAACTTCGAGTCGCCGTCACACTCTGGGTTTCTGCACCAGTTTGATGGGATGTTTAATCTCACCATGTCATACCGTGTGGGTTCTGATATTTTTGTACCGTACGGTTTCCTTCAGCGGCGCCGTTTCCGTGGTAACAGACAGATCCGCGTGAAGCGTAATCGCGGTTTGGTAGCGTGGGTGATCAGTAACTGGAGAGAGGAGCAGGAGAGGGTGCAGTTCTACCACCGATTGCAGCTCTACCTGCATGTGGATCTTTACGGACGTGATTTTCGTCCGCTACTAAACAACAATGTGGTGGAAACGGTCTCGCGTTACAAATTCTACCTCGCTTTTGAAAACTCATGTCACACGGACTACATCACGGAGAAACTCTGGCACAATGCTCTCGTCTCCGGCGCCGTTCCAGTAGTGCTCGGGCCACCGCGAGAGAACTACGAGCGCTTCCTTCCTGCCGATGCCTTCATCCACGTTCAGGATTTTAAAGGGCCGCGTGCACTCGCTGCCTACCTCAAACACCTGGACCGAAACCCCGCCCTCTACCGTCGTTACCAGGCCTGGAGGTGGGACTACAGCGTGCATGTGACCTCGTTCTGGGCGGAGCACTTCTGTGCTGCATGTCAGGCCGTGCGAGCCAGCCTCCATGTGAACAAAACCATTAGACACCTTGCGTTCTGGTTTCAGTCTTGAGAGGAATAATAAGGATCAACTGGGTGATTAGTTAACTGATTAGTTAACTGATTAGTTAACTGATGAAATAAAAACAGATTCCTGGACCATAGTGTTCACCTGCACCAGATGTTCTCAATCAGGTCCTTGAGAACCCCCAAACACAACACCTCTCGCTCCCGGTGTTTCTCAGTCCCAATATGGTGGTTCCGTTCCCTTTTCACTGATGGAGGGGTTAGAGGGGTGCCAATACATTGTGCAGAGTGTTAGGTGGACCACCGTCAGTATTTACACACCTACAGTGACCTGTGCATTAAGAGGACCTGATAAACTGATAACTCAGAGTATAAGTGCAATACATTTAATTACACTTTGGTTTGTTTCTTTTCTTCCAAATCAGCGCCTCATACGACTTCTGGCTGTTTGATGAAATTACTCTGTGCTTCTTGTTTGTTTGTATATCAGCCTCCAGTTTATCACTGTTCTTTGTCACAGGTTGCATGCAGAAATAAACACCTTTCATTTCCTGAAAGCATCAATTCTTCTCAAGCTGTGATGATCATAATTTCGGATAAGCTCACAGAGTCTCAAGCAGGAGGCCGTAACCGGCTGGAGTGTGGGAACGAGATTCAAATGAACCCTTGCTGTTTTTCACAATGTGCTCATTTGTTATTTAAAATAGGTTTATGGACATTCTGGCTGAATATGAAAGATTTATCAATTTATCAACCTTTTAGTAAAGTCATGTTACTGAATTAAAAATTCCTGGCAGCAAAAGTTTCATGATTTTGTTCCTACACGTGTGTGTGTTTTATGTGTGTTGAACATCATGACATTTAACATGTATGTTAAGAGCCAATCAGCTGCAGGTTACCAAGTGCCTTCATGGCACATTTATATTTAGCCACGCCCACAAAACTCCATAAACAATATAAAGCTCACAGAGAGATGAAATGGACAAAATGGCGACTGCCACAGACACACACTAACTCCTCGTCCTGTTGTAGGGTGCCATTACTTTCCCCCCCGATTGAATGATTAATCTTATTTGTATTAATATTTATGGATTTGTTTTGGAAGAGCTTTCTTTCAGGTCAAATTGAGTTTCACAAAATGTTCATTAAATTGGTGTGTAACTGAAATGAATCAGTGATTTAATCGTAATCTGTTTATAAAATCGCAGGAACTCACTGACAATTATATACGATTCAATCCGATCAGCCGAGGGTGATATTAGAGAGTCTCATTATACAGAAATTTGCAAACTGGGAGAAGAAATGTAGGATACAAACACCACATTTCTACTGTAAAGTGATGAATAAAAGCTTGATGAATAAGCTGATATCCAGGGCGATAAATGAGGGTCGGCGTCCTCGCGTGTAGTCGAGTGACTCAGACGAGTTTGGAATGTGAAGTTTGCTCGAGCTATCAAGCTAGTAATAAAAATTTGATTCTGTTTTATTTGTATTTTTGTATTTATTTTATTTGGACAGAGCTTTTAACTTTACAGTAGACATTTTCACAAAGCGTTTTTACAGAAATCCGGATGTAGAGTTAGATTCCTGGTGAGCAACGCAGGAGGAAAAACTCCCCGAGACGACATGAGGAAGAAACCTCGAGAGGAACCAGTTCCTCAAACTGGAACCCGTCCTCTTGTAGTGCGGTTCTACATCATCAGCGTGTACAGGTGTGGAAGCGTAAAGACACACAGAGCGTATGAGTATGAGCAGATTGAGAAGATTATGCGCAGATTGTGGGATGAGCAACAGGACAGTCTTTATGATTGCAGCAGCAGATCCGAGTTTCGCTTTGGTTTCAGCGTGAGACGATAGAAGAGAGAAAAGAGGAACGAGTGTGCGCTTCCTGGAGCGTCTTCACGGAGAAGAAAAAGTGCAAAACCTCTTTTCCCACAGGATTTAAAGCAATTTTACCGACCTGTCAGCTCAGACAGGATATACAGTATATCGACCTGGAGTTATTTCCCCTGCTCAGTTTATAGAAGGGAAAAATACAGCGTAATCTTTTCATATGCAAGATATTGACTATATTTGTCCTGACGTTATTCAGACTAAAATCCCAGAGCTACTCTAACAATCACATCCGTAGGCTCCAAAAATGATTTCTTAGCAAGTGAAAATATCTTTGATATTTGATCAAATTAATCCAATCGTATTGTGTCATATTGTGAGATTATGATAAATCAAGTATAAGATTAATCCTGTTTTTAGATTATACAGCATTTTACTTATTTCTAGCTTTAAATGTTATTATTTTATTGTTTCTGTCTAGAAATAAATGCTCAAAATTAAAATAAAAAAGGATCTTCCAACAGAACATGACAACTTTAAGCTTGGAATGAGTGTAAAATGTCTAGAAATAGGTTTAATACTCTTATATTTAGTTTATTGTAATCTTATGATAGGAGATACTAAATAATCCTGACTATATGCACAATATTTTCACTTGTAACTAGCTATGAGGAAAGTGAGGTCCAGCTCTCAGTAGTTTCAGGAGTTTTTTTTTTTAATTACCTCTACAGTTGTCTAACGTAAAGTAATTTACAAATGAACAGGTAACTTGTGCTGTCTTTCTTGTACACTGTAATATTTAACTATTTAACTGGAGTTTATGGAAGAATGTTACGCAAATATAAGGGAGAATTAAAAATTAGCAATAGGTGCTGCAGACATTCAGCATTGTGAGATATAATTATATATAAATATATATATAGACTATAACACATGTCTGCAGCGTAGACCTGATGATAATTACATTATCATCATTATTATTATAATGTAATTACATGAATTAATTACATTAATCACCTCTCATTGTAAAACTAATCCAGTCCGTATGAGAGCGTACTCACTGCAGCGCTACTCTCATCTGCTTTATTCCTGCTTATTTACGATTCATTATTAGGAAATGAAAAGGGTTTCACTGGTTTCAGTCAGTAAGTTTTCTGATGTCTTCAGGACAGAGGAGTTTACGCTTCTTTGTGTTTTTTGAGAGAATAAAGAGGCCGGTGAGAGAACGACTGTTTATAGCTGCTATAACGTAAGTGAGAACAGGAACTAACTCATTTTACAAATATTCCACAACATTAAATGTATCTATTAAGGGATTAAAAAGTATATTGTGTCTTTTTTGTTTATAAGTAAAAATTGTGATCAAGTTGCTGTGGTGTAAGAGGAATAAACCACATAGGGACGTGCTGCTATAGGAAAATAATCAACTTCAGGGTGGTAAATATGAATTGCTGTCCGAGACAAAATAAATTCACAAAGGTGTGTGTGTGTGTGTGTGTGTGTGTGTGTGTGTGTGTGTGTGTGTGTGTGTGCTGTTTGCACAGCAGGTATATTTGTTTCCTCAGGTACTGATGGAACTAGAAA
>CM074994.1:438548-448763 GCA_037576825.1 Pangasius krempfi | reverse complement strand
GGACGTGTTTCTGATCGAGACTCTAAAGCTCCTCTATCAGTCGCTCTGGATAACGGCGTCTGCTAAACGCTGGAAACACTCGTACTAATGATTTACGCATAAATCCGTTCATATCCAGCTTGATAAACAAGGCCCAGTGTGTGAATTTGGTTTCTGGCCAAAATGTTCCTGTAAGAGAGGATGTAAGTGCTTGTGGTGCAGCCGTGTCTGGGTCACTGAGAGACGGCGAAAGTGCTCCGAATGAAACAGAGGAGAGAAAGAAAGCTCAGAGCGGAGAACAGGTCGACCAGGTGAGTCAGTTTAACGCAGGATATAAAAGTGCGTGAACACTGAGGGTGAAAGCAAGCGTGTGAGTCGGGGGAGCTTCACTCTGGTTAATGATGTGTGTTTCAGACCCTCGACTGTTTACTGTTATTTTCCGTTATTTTCTGTTGCTTTATTGAATTTCTGTCCCTTTCATGTAAAACGTTTGAGGTGATTATCACGATATGGAAATGTAATATCTCACACTGAAGCTCTGAGATGTTTATGTGGTTCCTCGTCTGTTCTCCGGCTAACACGATGCAATAAAACCATGCCTTAATGCTTCAGCATTTACACACACACACACACACACACACACACACACACACAGAGTTGTCTTTATTCATCGTACCTGCACCCTCACACTCCTCCTCACCTCCAGCTGTGTGTTACTGCCACCTTCTGGCCACATAATAATAATAATAATAATAATAATAATAATAATAATAATAATAATAATAATAATAATAATAAATTAAAGTGTATTAAAGCCATAATAAATTAGCATAATATATTTTTTGGATGCTCTCAATAATATATTTTTTGGAAATTTGAGTTAAATAATTAAATGCTGTTTTGTAAATGTTTAATTTAGATTAGGATTGTGTATAATCATGTTTTTTTTTTAAAATGATCATTTCATTGTGGCCACATTTTTTATTATGTATAAACATTTAGCTTTGTGATCGAATTATCTGAAATTTTATACATTTTATTATATTTTACACATAATTAAAAAGTTTTGGGTGGTAATATAACGATATATAATAAAGCCATGTAACTTTAAAAAGCATGATGTACAAGCTACAAGATTAAATGAAATGCTGTCCGTTGGTTTCATCTGCATTCTGCCAAACTCCAGTTAATGTGTAGTTAATGTGCATGTTCTTCCCCCTGCACACAGAGGTGCATTATGGGATGTCGTTATCCACACACACTGATTATTAACAGAGCTGAACGGAGCTCCGCGCGCAGGCCGGACGGAGAGGGCCGTTAGAAAAAAGGCGGAGAAGTCGTTATTCCCACATGTTCTGTGAATCAGAGGTGTCGAGGGCCAGATGGTGGAGTGTAACAGGACATAAAAGGGCGAGCGCCGCCTCCCGCAGTGGGCGTGTCCACTCTACATCCCCCAGGGAACGGGGTATTTTTACATGGACCTCCATTTTCCCCCAAACCGCAAGCCTTTAAACGGTCCTAATGATGCCTTGACCTAAATCGTCCTGGAGCCGAGCGCGTGAGACTCACACAAGTGTGCGAACCTTAGCAACAAGTCCAAAAAGCACCTTGCATAAGTATTCACCCCCCGAATGTTTTAACATTGTGTAGCGTTAAAATATGGAACTGGGTTTAATTGGGATTTTATGTCATGAATCTACACAAAATAACCCAAAATACTGATGTGGGGAAATCGGTATAGTTTACAAATCTATTTACAAATAAATCTTAAAAGTGCATAAGTGTTCAAATTAACTCCAGGTCCAGTTTTCATCAGAAGTGCCATAATTGGTTAAATGGAGTCGACCTGTGTGTGATTAAAGTGTCACGTGATAAATACGTATAAGTACACCTGTTCCTGGAGGAACCCAGAGTTTGTTAGAGAACCTAAACACACAGCATCATGAAGACCAAGGAGCGATCCAAACAACGTTTTGGAGAAATCCAGGACAAAGATTTAGTTATAGGAAGAAATATTCCAAACTTTGAACATCCTACACGGCAACAATATTAAATCCAATATTAAAAGATGGAAAGAACACGACACTGCAACTGCAACCGAGAGGCAGAGGATAGGAACTGGAGAGAAACACGGCTCAGCAAACACTGCTGATCACTGTGAAGCATGGTGGTGGGAGCATCATGCTGAGCGTTACCCTTATTTATTTTGTGACATCACAATCACAATTTTGTGCTGCACAAAGTATTGGCGCCCTCTCAACCCCATCCATCATTGGAAAAGCAGCACCACTGAGCAGATTTGGGTGATGGTTTATTCATGGACAGCATGGACACTGACAGTTGTGTGTGTGTGTGTGTGTGTGTGTGCTGTAGGTACGAGTGTATCAGCTACAGCAGTGTTGTTTAGATTATAAACACCGTATACTCTGTTATGAACAGAATAAATCGCCCGTTACAGCACAGTATTGATCGCTGAATATGAAAGTCTCTCTGCAGTCCGTCTGGCTTTACTGAACATCTGCCATAAATGAGATGTTTCCAAAGCAGCACCTGCCATTTACACACTCCCTACACTGACTAACACACACACACACACACACACACACACACACACACTCTATTGTACACCTGCCTCCCATTTCCTTGTCCCCCCCCCTGCAGGCACGAGGTCACTCCCTCTTTCACGCTCATTAGCCTCAGATCAATGCGCCCTTTTGTCTGCTTGAGTTTCCCACGTTCTGCTCGCGCGCCTGGCACTCGCGCAGCTCAAATCAAACACAGGCAGCTGAGCTCGGGTTTAATTCCTAGTCGGCTCGATCCTGACGGGACATCTGCCCCACTCGCATCTGCTCGCTGTTTCATTGTGGAAGAATGAAGGAGGAAAGTTGACCACAGATCAGCTAAAGCTGTGGTCTCCAACAGTCCTTCTGATTAGAATGGCTGTGTCCCAAATCAGAACGATGTACTGCATACTGCATGCGACATGCTTATCCTCCTGCAGCACGAATCAGTGTTTAGCTTGTCACCAATATATCATCCAATTCCTACATATTTTCAAAAAATGATTGTTCCTCATACTGTATGTTCTGAACCTAAAGTCTTCAACTTCTTCCCACTTGCTAGCTAGCTAATTCTCCATTGTCTCACCACTGCTACGAATCTGAAAGGTCAAAGGCCATCGAATGCTTCCTCCCTGCTGCTTATCTAACCTCAAAGCAGCCTTGTTCCGTATACATGAGCAAACAGACCTTCTGATTGGCTAGAGTCATTCTGATTGACGGGAGAGAGGAAGGTCATCCCGCCCACCCAGACATCAGGATTTGCTCAGACTTCCAGCCACAAACGCCTTTTGGAATTCACACCAATTTATCCATTTTCGTTTTCGCTTAGTGACAGCCTCAGAAGCCCCGCCCATTTCTTCCAGAAGAACTATAGGACTGAAGAATGTCCAGGCATCGCACACTTCAGAGTTTTAATATTTTTCTATTTAATGAATACGGCTATTTTTACAATTTTAGAATCTAGTAACATGTAAAAGCTCATTACTGATTCATGAGAGGAAACTAGTTCACAATAACGACTACGAACGTGAGATTATTAATATTAATTTATATATTTATATATATTTATGTCTCCACATGACGATGAGACAGGGTGCTTTGTAGTGTGTAGTTTAGGGCCTGGTTTTGGTTTCGGTAGGATCATGTAGCAGATAAAGAAGCCGAGAAAGCAGGGTGTGTGTGTGTTTGTGTGTGTGTGTGTGTGTGTGTGTGTGTGTGTGTGTGGGATCATACGCACTCTCATTCATTCCGGGGAAAGTTGTCACACAGCACGAGTGAATATGGAGTTTCTCTCAAGGGTGACGGGGGGAACTGCTCACGGGGCGGACATCTGTCACATGTTTTTAAGTAAGTTTGTGTGTGTGTGTGTGTGTGTGTGTGTGTGTGTGTGTGTGTGTGTGTGTGAGAGAGAGAGAGAGAGAGAGAGAGAGATGATCTTGTTGACAGTTGACACTTGTTGCATATTGATTTCAGTTCTGATTATATGAATGTGAATAAGAGAGAGAGAAAGAGGAAAAAGAGGAATATTAAGGAAAAGGAGTGAGTAAGCAAGAGTGAAAAAGGAAAAGAAGAGAATGAGAAATAAACCAGATAAAGGGAGAAAGGAGAATGAAAAGGAGAATGAGTGAGGAAGACAAATATGGAGGAAAAGAGGGGAAGAAGGGAAAGACATCAATAGATGTTAGAAATAAAGAAAAAGAATGAGACAGAGAAGAGAGTCAATGAACAATGAGATAAAATATGAAATAAACTGAGAGTGACAGAAGACAGAAATAAAGAAATAAAAAGGGAGAGAGTGAGAGCAAAATAAACAGAATGTAGGAGAGAGAGAGTAAGGAGTAATGAAGGATGAGAGGGACAGAAAATTTTAGAGAGAGAGAGAGAGAGAGAGAACTGGAGAGTAAAGAAGAAAGCGAGAATGATAATGAAAAGGCAGGAAAAGAGAGAGGAAAAAGATAAAAGGAGGTGTGTATGAGAGAGAAAGACAGAGAGAAAGTGAGAACGCTATTATTGTTATTATGCTCTGTGTGTGTGTGTGTGTGTGTGTGTGTGTGTGTGTGTGTGTGTGTGTGTGTGTGTTTGCTTGCTCTCTCCTTCCTCCATTCACATGCTAATCAGGGCTGTATAAATGCAGTCGCACTCAGAGCAGCACACACTCCTCGTCAACACACACACTTCTCTACAACACACACACACACACACACACACACACACACACACACACTCTCTCACACACATCCACAAGTTTCACCCAGAAATAAAGTAAAGTTTGAGAGTCATGACGGCGGCGAGTGCGACCCTGAGCGCAGACAGACAGAACAACAGCAGGGACGAGAGGAAGGTACGAACGACTGAAACACTTTAACTTCTCTCTCCTGTTGTTTGTGCTGAAATACAGAGCGATCACTTCTCTTTATTTCCCCTCTCTCTCTCTCTCTCTCTCTCTCTCTCTCTCCAGCTGAGGAAGCCTCTGATCGAGAGGAAGAGGAGAGAGAGGATTAATCACTGCCTGGAGCAGCTCAGAGAGACGGTGGTGGGCGTCTTCGGGCTCGACGTGAGTCTAATTTATCATCTTTAAACCTGAACAAGTTCCTGATTTCCTCATTTCCACACTGCTATAATAAGCTCTAATTCTGAATTCATCTTAACCACACACACACACACACACACACACACACACAGATCACTGGTTGCAATCACGGACAATTGTGGAAAATATAAATAACAAATTATATTTTATGTTTCATCTAAGAGCATTAATATTTCTGAGTTTGTTCACGATCATTTCAGAAGGAATAGAAAAATAAACAACAGAATTTTTAAAAAGAAACATGATGCGATTCCTGTTAATTCATTTCTTTTCGTTGTCATTCTCATAATTTGTAGAGAATTAATAGCGTTACAGAATGTTATATTGGATACGGAATAAGAGCGTAGAGATGCAAATAACTCGCAAGTAAAGTTACTTATTTTCAAGCTAATGTTAACATCAATGTCAGCGTTTCTTTGCGACGGTTTCGTCACCTCAAACCAGCCAGAGTAATGAGTTTGTTTCCATGGTAACAATGATTGATTACAATGAACATACATAAATCTTGTAAGATTCAACGCCACAAACTTACTTCATAACCAGGCTCAGCCTCACAGGCTCCGCCCACAGGCCACCAAGTGTCTGATATCTTTTGTACGCATTTCTGGCCACAAGCTTCAGAATCCTGAAAGCTGAAATCTGATTGGCTGGCTACACTTCTGTGTGTATGCACCGGTTTCCGGCGGGAAAGCAAACAAACAGCTTTTCAGAGCAGGATATAGTCTCAGGGCTGAAAAAAAGTTCGCAGAATTTTTAAAATGTATTAAAGAGTTTTATTTTTTGCTGATGGGACACAGGAAAAGATCTGTGATTGGTCGTCTGCCATGTCAATCAAATTCTTCTCTGAAAGTAGGCGGTTCTTGACCACATTTGTTGACTAAACGTACCTGTAGCTTGCGAGACTACCTTCTGCCTGCATCTCGTGAAGACTACCATCTACAGTGCCTCAGTTTGGACAGCATGATATAATGCAATATTACTATAACGTTTTGTCAAACTGTGATGTCACACTTGTTGTGAATATTTAGCATCAGCTCCTCGCTGATTTTAACCCACGCTGTTCTCTTCTTCAAGCAGCAGTCGAAGTTGGAGAAGGCTGATATTCTGGAGATGACAGTTAAGCACCTACAGAACATCCAGAGTAATAAAGTTACAGGTGAGAGACAGGCAGGTACGCTAATCCTGTACACCCTGAGCGCTCGTTCATTTCTGCTCCTAAAGTCAAACGAAACGTTTACGATGAATGAAACATATATTTTATTTACGTTGTAGTTCCACAGAAAAAGACCCACACTTTTACACTCATCTTGACATCCATTGTTTATCAATATGCAAAATCAGAAACAAGAAATTGAAAAAATTTTTACCTTGATTTGCATATTAGAACCTGATTGGCTCTTATATTTGATGAAGTCACAACACTTACTCGGCCTGTATTTGCATATCAGGACCTGATTGGCTCAACTCTTGCCTGTCACGTGTTTAAGCCTAACTCAGATGTCCAGCCTCAGTCTGTTATTAAGGATGTTTTGAAGCGTGGTTTTTATGATCCGGATCTGATTTTGTCCCGATTCTCCCCTCGTCAGAGCCGATTATGGACCCGGAGGCGCAGCAGCGGTACAGCACCGGCTACATCCAGTGCATGCATGAAGTCCACAACCTGCTGCTGTCCTGCGACTGGATGGACAAAACACTCGGCGCTCGTCTCCTCAACCACCTGCTCCGCTCGCTGCCCAAATCCGCTCCGTCCAAACCCTCACTCTCCAACTCCGAGCCGGGAACTCTCCGAACCAGCGAGGCGGATGACCGCCCATCACCGCCCAGGGTGACCCCGCCTACTCAAACGAATGACCCCGCCCTATTGACTCAGCCACCTCCCACCAAGAGCCCGCATTTGACAGCTCTGGAAATGTGGAGGCCTTGGTAGAACGCTCTGTGTGTGTGTGTGTGTGTCGTAGACCCTCCTCTGCTATGTATCTTATAGATATACCTGTTGGTGAGCGTGCGGTCCAGATTAGCGCCTCTTTCCTGAACCTCGTTACTTCCTGTCTGAAGTAAACTTCCTGTAGCCTGCATTGTAGAAGGCAGTTAAAGCTCCTGTGTTTATTTATTTGACTAACACAGTAACTTATTGGATTAAATAATATCCAGAGCTAGCTGTGTGTTTGCTGGCTGACTAATACTGTAGAGCCTGTGACCTCTATGCTGCATGTAATAACCGTATTAACCTGTTATTAATAAATAAACAATCAAATATTCATTTTTGTGGTTTAAATTGAAACTTGGTGCCATGATATCAGCAACACATCAGCACACTGCGTCGCTTGTTGCAGACCGGTGCATAAACCGTGCTGGATAACGCTAAGCTCCCGCTGATTCCACGTGACACGTGCGGATTCCAGCAGCGAAAAGTGACCAGACACAAACATTTAAACAGCTGTCATTATATTTAACAGATTATTAAAAATTAAAACATTAAAACACCTAGAAATCCTTGATTCCGATTGAGGTGTGAACATTTTCATTCGTCTGATTGTAAACGTCGTCAGTGTTGTGCAGATTCCGTGCGGTTCTTATTCCGAATGTTTCTCAGATGATTTAGAGATGTGGATAAAATAATAATCCTAGTGTCAAGACTTCAGATTCAGAACTGCTTATAATCTTTACTGCTGACGCTAGTGAGCTAGTTTTTGAGCCCCGGGTGCTACTCAGAAATATATAAGGGGCGTGTCCACTGAAAGACACGCCCACTTGTCTGTTTAAACCCACGCCCATCAGATCAACACTGTACAGTGGTTGTGAATAACCTTGAATTTGTGATTTAATTCCTCTCTGCTGTAGATGGTATAATCATAACGATTTTATAAACAACGAGTGTAAAATATTTTCTCCCACATGGTGACGTCAAATAAACCATCTGGAGATTAATCACATGCGGAAGTGCTGCAGGTGTGTAGGAAATTATAACCTGAGCCACAATTCACCTCTGACCCCTGACCCCCGACCCGTCAATTCAGATTCATGAGGCCGAGTGTGTGGGAAATAAAATGATCAGCACTGTGCATGAGTGAGTGTGTGTGTGTGTGTGTGTGTGTGTGTGTGTGTGTGTGTGTGTGTGTGTGTGTGTGGTGAGCTGATACACAAAAGCCGACGCCTGCCAGCTGCTCGCTCTCTGAAGAGGACAGAAGGCTGGAGGACTCGAGCAGACGCACTGACGAACCCTGTAGTGCACTTCACAGCTCCCAAACTTCATTCTCTCACTCTCTTTATTCCTCTCTCTCTCTCTCTCCTTCCACTTCTCACCTCATCTCTTCTTTCTGCTCTCTTATACTGAGCTTCTCTTACTTCATTTGTCTTTACATTTTGGCATACTTCATTTCAGTTTTATTCTTTGCTTCCTTTCTTTCTTTCTTTCTGTCTTTCTCTTTCACCTTCTCTTCCTCCTCCTGGGTTTTCTTCCATCATCTTCCATTCATTTTTCTTTCTTTCTCCTGCTTTTTCTTTCTCTTTTCCCTTCCACTTTCTCTCTCTCACACACTATCTTCTTCATTCTTTCTTTCTTTCTTTCTTTCTATTTCCTTTTATATCTCTTCTACTAAGTGTTCTTACCTGCCTTCTTTTGTTTCTTCCATGTTCCTCTCTTTGTTTCCATTAATCCTCTCTTCCTTACTTTTTTCTTTCATCCAGCATCCCCCCCCCCCCCCTGTGCAGGCTGTAACTCTGAGCCGCTCTATAAATAATGATCACAGATGGACTTTTATTACAGAAATCTCCATAACAATACTGCATCAGCAAACACGGCGCTAACGACAGACGCAGCACTCAGTACGACATCTCTCTCTCTCTCTCTCTCTCTCTCTCTCTCTCTCTCTCTCTCTCTCTCTCTCTCTCTCTCTCACACACACAGTAAAAAGCCCGGAGTTCCATTAACTCTTACAGTTTACTTAGAGCTTTTTTAAACTGTAAAAGCCAAAAAACGTAACCTAAAGCCCCTGTACGATTAAACCACATGCTGCCAAACTTTATTTTTCTTTTTAATGTCTCTGTGCACATTTCCCGAGAGGTCGCAATGAGAGGATAAACTCAAACCGTGCTTACTCTTCCATTTTCGTGACAAACAGTAAACGGGAACTAATTGCAAAGCTGCGAGTGGGGAACTGAAGAAACTTCGGACCACGTGCGTCACTGGATCGGGCCGAGGAATCGTTTGAGACGATCGTTTGGATTTGTATAGCATCGTATGTAATCTGCATAGAATTGAGATGTTGCTGAAATCGCAGCTCTGTGACGCACACGTACGCAGAAAATGAACGAATGAACGATCGCTTTATCTCTTGCTAGCGTGAACGTGGTTTTAGTGTCACTGTGTAGAGTGAAAGGCTGAGTATGAACTCATGGGTCTGTAGGACACGCTACTGCTATCACAAACCCTCAGAACCATCAGAACCATCAGAACCCACATGCTCTTACACTCACAGAGTCATAACTAACTGCTCAACTCACAAGTCTCACTTTTCTTAAAGTATATCACTCAGTAACTGCAGTAAAACTAAAAGTTCATCATTCGGTCATCTTCAGTAAGCGCTTTATCCGGAGCCAGTCCCGGGAACGCTGAGCACAGGGCAGGGATGCACAAATAAATAACTGCACTGTTCAAGTGTGGATCCGCCGACATGTCCTGGGAGCTCAGCGTGAAACTCGGCTTCTCACGTTCTCAGAAGTTGATCATGAGATCAGGTTTGAGATCACGAGATCACGAGATCACTAACGCTGTGACAACGACTGCTCTTCTGCTCCTAAAATCAAAAACTGAATCCTTGCATTAGGACCATTTCAACTCTGCACTTCTGAGAGCTGTGTAACAGCATTTTATATAAAATCATGGCGAAAGAACTTAGATACAAGGACACACACACACACACACACACACACACACACACACATACACATACATATACATATACATATACATATACACATACACATACACATATACATATACATATACATACACATATACACACACACACACACACACACACACACACACACACACACACACACACACACACACACACACACACA
>CM074994.1:420823-424015 GCA_037576825.1 Pangasius krempfi | reverse complement strand
CACACACGCTCTCACACACACGCTCTCACACACACGCTCTCACACACACGCTCTCACACACACGCTCTCACACACACGCTCTCACACACACGCTCTCACACACACACGCTCTCACACACACGCTCTCACACACACGCTCTCACACACACACGCTCTCACACACACACGCTCTCACACACACTCTCTCACACACACACAGATAAAGGTAAAATGAGGTTATCTGGCATTGGCAGTGTAGTGTGTGTGTGTGTGTGTGTGTGTGTGTGTGTGTGTGTGTGTGTGTGTGTGTAGAGCTGGAAGATCCCATTGTCTGAAAGCATGCTACGTTTTAACGTTTTTTGGGAGTTGCTAGGAAACACAGTCTAAGACGCGATGCTCCTCCTCTTCCTGTACATGAGACACGCCCTCTCCTGGTACCACCTCTCCTCCCAGAATGCCGAGGTCCATTTCAGGCAGTTCGTCTTCTAACAGAGCGCCGGCGTCGTTCTCGCAGTAAAGACACTCCTACACACACACACACACACACACACACACACACACAAGATTGTATTATCTATGTTTATTAGTTTATTCTTCACTAGGGCGTGATCACGCCTCCTCTACTGAGACTGAAGCAGCGAAGACACACCCCCTTCACTAGCACTATGGTATTACAAATTGCATTATCATTTATACAATAATACAGACACACACACACACACACAGACACAGACACAGACACACAGACACACACAGACACACACAGACACACAGACACACACCTTGACGCTGAAGGCTTTAGGTAAACCCCCTCGTCTCATCCACGGGTGCTGCTCTATGAGCTCTCGCCTCTGATCTGAAGTGAAACGTGGCTGATTCTTCTGCAGCTGCCGCAAACGCTCCCGATCCTCCCGTAACACCTTCTCCATGTCCCTACACACACACACACACACACACACACACACACACACACACACACACAAACGCGCGCACACACACATACGCGCATACGCACACACACATACGCACACACACAGAGTGAAGAACAGTTCAGGGTCGTTCTATAGACATGTCTCACATAATTCATACTTATTGTCTGAAACTGCTTTTCCACACACACACACACACACACACTCTCTCACGCACACACTCTCTCACGCACACACACACTCACTCACTCACACAGCTAGCTTTGTTACGGTGCCACTGGCTGAGAGACGTCACTCACCGCGATGGCACCTGATAAGTCATCATGATCTTCTCGTCGCTGTTGGCCATGAGCAGCCAGAGAGGATCCTGAAGGACATATTTGAAGTTTTGTCCATCATCTTTCCTTTTCTGCTTGTGTTCGTGCTCAGAAGAATCCACGCTCCCGAAATATTTACTGCTCCCTGTATCGGTGATAACAGGAGGATTATGGGTAATGCCTTGAATCTAATAGAAATAATGTGAGCTGTTTATTTAGAGCTAGCACGCGCTCACCTGTGCCGCTGTTGGAGGTGTTGCAGCCGTTGGAGGCGGAGCCTGTGGACGCGGACGTTGCCGATCCCGAGTCCTCCTGCATCAGCAGCTCCATCAGCTCACTGGACGAGGAGAGGGCGTCACTCGCAGGTCCGTCTTCTACACAACATGGCTACAACGACGCAGAATAACACAATAACTCTCTCTTTCACACACACGCAAAACGTTTTCCATAAACACACACACACACACACACACACACACACACACACACACAGAGATCTACAGGACGTGGGTGAGACAGACCTCCACTGCTTGTGTAGCGGTGCTGTTGCTTTTCTCCTGTGCCGAGCTGCAGTTCCCCCGGGATCCTGACGGTGGCGCCGTGCTGTGCGAATCCGCTTTGTCCTCCAGCTGCAGCAGGTCCAGCTGTAAAGGAGAGCTGCAGTGCGAGCCGAACAGCGGCGGAGAGCGAGACGGCGGAGACGAGGAAGGGACCTCGGCTGATTCGGGAACAGGAAGCCTGGGGTCAGAGGTCATCTGGTACGGGAGCGGTGTCTGCGGAGTGAACTGCATCTGGGTGAAGGGAGCTTGGGGTTGAAAGGGATTCTGGGTAACGTAGACGTGTTGGGGTGTAAACGGTTGCTGGACGGTGTAGGCTTGTTGAGGCTGCAAAGGCTGCTGGGTAGTGTAGTTCGGTTGTGTTTGCTGAGGTTGCAAGGGATTGTGGGAGTTGTAGTACGGCTGCTGAGTGTTGACACCCGGCTGCTGCTCCGGGTAGAAAGGTGGGCGTGCCGGCACGCCAAGCTGAGGGAACATATAACCGGGTAAAACAAACGCCACCATCGGTGTGACCATCGGTGCTGGGAACTGGGGAGCAGTGGGCGGAGCCTGAGCGGTTGGGGCATCTGACCCGCGGTCGCCAGCAGGGGGCAGTGCAGTGGGGTAAAAATTGTACCCGGGAACCATGGCAGGGTACGGCACTGAGAACGCAGACTGAGACGCCTCCGATGGCGACCATGACGTCTGGTTCAGTCCCTGAAGAGGTGGGCGGAGCCTGCGCTGAGAGACGGCGCTGTCCGAGGATTCAGGTTTTCTTATCCGGGGTTTCTTTGACTTTCTGGTCCGGCTGCTCCTTTTAGCGGTCGGTTCTTCCCCGGACGTGCCGGGTTTCGCTGGAGGAGCAGCAGAGGGCGCTGAGAGACAGGAAAGAACAACAGAAAAAAAAGAGAACAAGTAAACTGTCAGAGGACGTTATACTTTAGAGATGAAGTTTGTAGGACGGTAAACAGATGCCTATAAGGCTTATGTGACTCTTCGCTATATGACTCCCTTTGTTCTTTAACTAGTTTGCAATGATTCCTCTGCTATATGACTCACTTGTAATATGACCTTTGTTTATATGATTCCTTTTGCTATGATTCCTTGTTTATATGAATATATGACTCCTTTGCTATCTGATTCCCTTGCTATATGACTCCTCATCTATAGGTCTCCTTTGCTATATGAATCATTTTCTATATGAATCCTTTGTTATATGAATCCTTTGTTATGTGACTCATTTGCTCATTTGCTATATGACACTTTTGTTATATACATTCAGTGCAAAATGAGTCTTTTATTGTATGAATCATTTGCCATATGACTCCTTTGTAATATGACTCCCTTAGCCATTAGACACCTATTTTATATGACTCACTTGTAATATGACCCTTTGTTTATACGTTTCCTTTTGCTATATGACTCCTTTCC
>CM074994.1:346548-366499 GCA_037576825.1 Pangasius krempfi | reverse complement strand
AGCGCGGACGGAGAGAGAGGGAGGAGCGCGGACGGAGAGAGAGGGAGGAGCGCGGACGGAGAGAGAGGGAGGAGCGCGGACGGAGAGAGAGGGAGGAGCGCAGACGGAGCGCGGGCGGAGAGATGCCGGAGCTCGCCCTGCGCTGTGCAGGTTTACTGCAGGACTGAGACGACTGTCTGGAAGATTCCATCATCAAACTTCTCACACACTCCAATCAGGAATTGCTCAGCTTTGTGATACGGTTCTTCTTTTCTACTGTGGTTTCTAACGTGCATAGTGAACTGTGTGTGCGGGGGGGCGGGGCGGCGTGGGGTGGGGTATGTGAGGGGAGGGGGCACCTGCACCTAAGACTCTTGGGGGGGCAGTTGGGGTGAGGGGCATCACTTACTTTAGTCAAGTACTGACCAGAACAATCTGATGACCATGAATGTCTTTCTTGTGTCTCTGTGTGTGAGTGTGTGAGTGTGTGAGAGAGTGTGAGAGTGTGAGAGTGTGAGAGTGTGTGAGTGTGTGAGTGTGTGAGAGAGTGTGTGTGTGTGAGAGAGAGAGAGAGAGACTGCAGGGGTTTTACAATGACCTCTGACCTCATGACCTTTTGTTCTGTATTGTGGAGCACCAGTTATCAACTTTATTGATCTGGGTTTGGCCTGATAGCGATTAAAGTTATTACAACACACTCCGGAGTCGTTTCTGAGTTTATAAAGATCCACAGATACACACATGGCACTAACTAGCAAAGCAGCTAATCAGGAACCAGGCTGCGTTCTCCTGCGTGAAAAGCCGTAAGAAACAAAACAATCCAGCAGTTTCACCAACCATCTCTTACATTTACTGAACAAACTCACCTGTCAGTCGCTCAGGCTGGACCCAGCGTGGAAAAACACCATGAGCTGCAGTTAGTTCAATCGCTACCAGGAGATTAGTTCTATACGCTGCCATCTAGTGGCCAGAAGCCGCCATTACAGGTGAGAAGACCGAGTGACGTGTACAATGAAATTTGGTAAAAATCCTAGAGCAGCTTTAAACAGTAGCGCAGCGGTTCTTACCCTCTCCTCCACCGCAGTGCTAGATGGAGAAAGATTAATATAAAGTAAAACCACGCCGGTGATTGGGATTATTCACTCAGCGGGAGGGTTGGGCTTGGACAGAGGATGCGAGGCAGTTCAGGCGTGGCTGAGTAGCGCTGAGGAAAAGAGGCAAATTATCTTCAGCCACGAGTCTGGTTTTATTCTCTTCAGGTTCACCAGCGCTGAAAAACCAGCCTGAGAGAGAGAGAGAGAGAGAGAGAGAGAGAGAGGGGGCGACGCGAATGGAGGAAGTTTTTCAATGCCGTGTCACTCGGGTCTCGGTATTCGGTGTGCACGGATATCCAAAAACAACACCACAGGCTTCTCTGCGAACCCCTGCTTCTGGGCCATTGCAACCAGTGACTCTTCCAGTCCAATTGCTGTTCTTGTCAACGATGTCTCTGTAAAGGGGTTTTCAATCAACTCTTCTGTTACAGACGCGGCTCGATTTTTAGGGAAACACTCACGGAGTTGCATTTACATGTCGTTCAGCAGAGCCCCGATAACCGGGCGCGAGTTGGCACGGTGCTCTTTCAGAAACTCATCCAGGGACAGGAAAGCATCGAAGTTATCATCGTCCACGCGAGTTCGCCGTAACGACAGTTTTCTGATCCACGCTTCAATTTTATCAGAAAGAGTGAAGAATGACACGTTTTTACCCTGAAGTCCCGCGTTCAGATCATCAACTCGGCTGAAAGTGTCGGCTAAGCAGGCAAGCCGTTTTTCATCAGAAAGTTCTGGAGCTAGCGGGGAGTTTTTCTCCAAAAGGAAGATCTCACCTCCTCTCGGAGCTCAAAGAGTCGACTGAGAACTTTTCCTCTGGAAAGCCTCGGTACATCACTGTGGAACAGCGTCTGCATCTCTCTTGACAGAAAACTTTGAAAAGTCCAGGATGTTACCTTCTCTAGTAGGGACGTGAACATACCTGTGGAATTTAGGCAGAACTCGCAGCACCGTGTCTAAACCCGACTGGGAGATAAAATCCATTCTGCAATATAAATATGGTGCTTCGGTCCTAAAAGAAAGAAAGACACGCTCTCACACTGGTTTGTAAACGTGTTTATTGAGATTACAGTGCAGTATCTGGTGGATTTTAGCAAACAGGGTATAAATATGAAAAGTGAGTGAACATGCCCGGTGAAGGTGTAACTGAGACTCTGTACAGTACTGCGATTATAAAACAGCCATGATGGACAGAGCGCCGGGGAGCCGAGAGTTCTCCCAGGCCGTAAAGCGAAATACACATACAGTCTGGTTTGGTTCTTTTTTCGTAATCGACGGCCACAAATATAAACTTTACAAAACAGTTAACGTGATGCCGGGGGTACTCGGTGGCAGCTTCGTCGTGGTGGTGGACGTAAACGTGGACGAACACGGTGGTGTGACGTCATGCAGAACGCTGAAACATTCACGAAAACACCCGACTGCCGTCGCCGTGAAGTTAAAAGTCTCGGCTTTCTGCTGATTCCAATATTATATTATTAACTCTACTCTAAATATTAACCAAGATATTGCATGTAAAGTAGTGATCAAAACTGTTGCTAGGCAACTACAAAATACAGTCCTCAAGCAAAGGCTAGCTAAAAACCAAGGCTAGCAATTTAGCTAGCAAGAAAGTCTTTTAAAGAGACAATGTAAAGACACAGAACCATCCAGAACATCAACATTTACCTCGGATGTGTCGGCAAATAACACAAATTTTGCTTCAACATTGCAACACAATTCAACAACACAACAAAAAACACTTATTTATTCAAACATCTGGAATGATTAGAAGTGGTTTAGTTGATTTTCCAAAGTGGCATATTGCTTGCTAATCTGAGACAGTGACATACTGTTAGCTGGTTTAGTGGCTAGCTTGCTAGCAAACATGGCTACTGGGTTTAACGACACAATACAATAGTTTCATTAGCGCTGGTTTGCTTGCTAGCACATTTTGTATTCATGTAGCTGCTGCTAATGAGGTTACGCTAAAGTGCAGGGTTACTGATCGACGTATTGCGCAGCCCGCTAGCTTCTACAGCCGGACGCCGCATTCCGCTGAGCTGCTTCGCGGCCGTATTTACTGACTGTCTTTCACAATAATATCGACACAGTATGAAAGCCGAGACTTTATAAGAACGGAAACAGATAAAACGCTGAAAACGGCCCAGAATCAAGTGTTTCAACCTTAAATCTGCCGTCGCATTTTCACACACAGATAACAGACAAAATCCTGATCTCATGCACCAACATTCAATTCTCTTGAAAGGTGAAAAAATATATAGACGCCCTTTCCGTGTGTCCATCATCCTTTCTTCTCTTTCAGAAGGTCAGGTGAAAGAGTGTAAAGCTAACTCTGGTACTGTATGCTCTCTAACACACCTGCCATATTTCCTGGACGGTAAGTCGCATTAATTTATTTGACGTCGTGGTCATACTCGGCGTATAATCATAATCATGCACTTTGACACAAGGCTGTGACTAGAAGTGTAAGGTTTAGATTATGGTTTACGGTTATCACGACTGCACTTGCGCTGGAGTCTGTTTTACTGTTCAACTGGACGAAGTCCTACAATATTTATAAATATTTCTAAACACTACTGCTGATAACAGTCTTCCATTACAGTCCAAAGTCCAAATAAAACCTTTATTTTTCTATTATTCAATCACTGCAGCACTAATTGTGTGTTGAGAGCGTAGAGCGCCAATATGGCGGATCTCGCTCTTCGAAACAACAATCGACAGCGAATGCGATATCTCGGTACTCGTATCTACGCAGCACTGGATTGTTTTAAAGCAGAACTAGCGCGCTGAAAGAAGCTAGCCACCTTAGTGCAGAGTTGACCAGTTGAACACAATTTAAAGTTAAACAGAAAACTCAAATTTAAAAAAAAAAATAACTCACATCAGGTCAACCCTGTTCACTCGGTTCCGGAGATCCGATGTGGGAGTCCAGTGCGCACTGTGGTATGGGACCCCCGGGAGTTCCAGTACGGTTCAGCCACCGGCTACAATAATGCTAATTTCAGCTACTGAAGGTTTTTAGTATGATGTTAGCACCAAGCTAACAGTAGGTAGTGAACCTGAACCTTTAGCCATCTTTAAACTGCTGGAACTACCGTAAATACACAAATAAATGTGCAACCTACTTTTAGGAAAATCTAAAGTGATAGCAGGCAAGAAAACACGGCTTATAGTCTGAAAAATACGGTATTTAAATCTGATGAGTTAAACCGGAGAGTTTTAGGGCACGACAGTGTGCTGGACTCCAGACACAGACAGATCCGGCGTAAATGGGACGTGTCCCACTTACTGTCTCCGTGGTAGTAGCAGTGTTTACGTCAGGAGCTTCACCAGTTCTTCACAGACACGGGAGCAGGGCGTGGAACTCTGAGGTCATGTGACTCAGCCAGACAGGAAGCAGAGTTCGAGCCAGTCCCAGTGCTTCCAGAGCGTGATGAGGAAGAGGGTGAAGGCAACAGAGGAGGCGATGCGGGCGCGGGTCTTCATGAGCGGGGTGATGAAGTTGGCCACGGTGGAGACAAAGACGAGCAGCACGGCCATGAGAGCTAGCAGCACGCTAATGAGCTTCCCGAGCAGAGCGCGAGCGTTAGCGTTCTCCACCCCCTCCAACTGCACCACCTGCTGCTGCTGCTGCTGCAACTCCAGCTTACTGACACGCGTCAGACATGACTCCACTGCCTCCTGAGCACACACACGTCAACACACACACGTCAACACACACGTCAACACACACGTCAACACACACGTCAACACACACACGTCAACACACACACATCAACACACACACATCAACACACGTCAACACACACATCAACACACACGTCAACACACACATCAACACACACGCGTCAGACATGACTCCACTGCCTCCTGAGCACACACACGTCAACACACACACGTCAACACACACACGTCAGAACACACATCAACACACACGTCAACACACACACGTCAGAACACACATCAACACACACATCAACACACACACGTCAACACACACATCAACACACACATCAACACACACACGTCAACACACACACGTCAACACACACATCAACACACACACATCAACACACGTCAACACACGTCAGCACACACATCAACACACACACACACACATCAACACACACACGTCAACACACACACGTCAGAACACACGTCAACACACACACGTCAACACACGTCAGCACACACATCAACACACATACACACACACGTCAACACACGTCAGCACACACATCAACACACACACGTCAACACACACATCAACACACGTCAACACACACACGTCAACACACACATCAACACACACACGTCAACACACACGTCAACACACACACGTCAACACACACACGTCAGCACACACATCAACACACACACACACGTCAACACACACACATCAACACACACACATCAACACACATCAACACACACACATCAACACACGTCAGCACACACACACACACACACGTCAACACACACGTCAACACACACACGTCAACACACACACGTCAGAACACACATCAACACACACACATCAACACACGTCAACACACACACGTCAGCACACACATCAACACACGTCAGCACACACGTCAACACACACACTTCAACACACGTCAGCACACACATCAACACACACACACACGTCAACACACACACGTCAACACACGTCAGCACACACATCAACACACATACACACACACGTCAACACACACAAGTCAGCACACACATCAACACACACGTCAACACACACACGTCAACACAAGTCAGCACACACGTCAAGACACACACGTCAACACACATAATCACACACGTCAGCACACACATCAACACACACACACACATCAACACACACACACGTCAGCACACACACGTCAATACACGTCAGCACACACATCAACACACATCAGCACACACACATCAACACACACACGTCAGCACACACAAGTCAGCACACACACATCAGTACACATCAACACACACACGTCAACACACACACGTCAACACACGTCAGCACACACATCAACACACACACGTCAGCACACACACGTCAACACACATCAGCACACACGTCAACACACACAGCTCAATACACGTCAGCACACACGTCAACACACACATCAATGTGTGTGTGTGTGTGTGTGCACGTGTGTGTGCTTGTGTGTTTGTGTGTGTGTGTGTGTGCACGTGTGTGTGCTTGTGTGTGTGTGTGTGTGTGTGTGTGTGTGTGTGTACCTGTATGTCTCGAGCTCTCTCATATGACTGGTAGGCCACCTTTTCCTCCATACTGGCCAGCTCCTGTTTCAGGTTGCTCAGTTCATTTTGATGGAGTTCACTCAGGTCATTTAGCTGCTCCTCCAAACGCTCGTACCTGCTCAGGTAAACACACACACACACACACACACACATGAGCTCAGGCACTCTCTAATATACATCACTGTACACATCTGAACCTCAGTTACACAACTGTATGCACATCTGTAACTCAATAGCTCATATACTGCAGGCAGACACACAGCTTCATATACCTGTACAACTCACACCTGTACATATCTGTAACCCGCCACACCTGAATATACACGTACCCCCTCAAACACACACACACACACACAACTGTATATACCTGTACCCCCTCAAGCACACACACACACACCTGTATATACCTGTACCACCCACACACGTGTATACCTGTGACCCCCCCACACCTGTGTATACCTGTACCCCCTCAAACCCCTCTGTATACCTGTACCCCCACACCTGTATATACCTGTAACCCCCAAACATCTGTATATACCTGTACACTCCCCCCACTCATGGGTCATTTAGCTACATCCCTGTGTCCCACATAGACATCTGTATATGCACCTCTATCCCAAAAATATACCTGTACCCCACATAAACACCTGTATACACACCTGTACCCCACCTAAACACCTGTATACATATCTATACACCCCACACATGTACATACACCCATACCCTACCTAGACATCTCAACACATCTGCATGGCTCACAAACACCTGTACCCCACACACACACCTGTACCCCACACACACACCTGTATCTCTCCTCCTGCAGACACTGGGTCATGTAGGAGTAGTCACTCTGTAGTTGTGTCTTCATGTCCTCCATTGCGTCCTCCATCTGCACCTGACTGGCTTTGATCTCCTGTAGTCCCTCCAGGAGAGTGTCCCATGATGCAGACGTGTGATGATGGTGATGATGATGGTGATGGTGTCCATCCAATCGTGGGCTGCCCATGCAGATGGCCCCGCCCCCTCCAGAGTTGCTCCCAGCCCCGGACCCGGAGGTGCCGCTGGAGCATTCATCGTCGCTGCCGTACTTGGGGCTGGAGACGAGAGTGGCACTGCCACTGAGTGCACGAGGGGGCGTGTCCTCTGTATGGGCAGGTCCTAAAGTGTCCTTCAGGTGGGCGATGTTGTCTGCGCTGCCAAACTTGTTGCGTATGAGTGCAGAGACTCCACCCCTCACACCTTCGACCACGCCTCCTCCGAAGCCACTGATGCCGGCCCGCACATTGGCTCCAACGTCCTTCAGGCCCTGTTGCATGTCCCGCAAAACGTCTTTGGGCTGACGCGCCAAACCGTTCTGCAAGAGAGCCAAGTGTGACAGTTACACACCTGTACACACATTTCATCCAGGTGTTACATAACAGTTCCCCAGTTTCACATCCATATACACATCTGTACCCCACTTACACACCCGTATACACACCTGTACCCTATTCACACACTCATATACACACCTGTACCCTATTCACACACTCATATACACACCTGTACCCTATTTACACAGCTGCAAATACACCTGTACCACAGGTACCTACCTGTAAACACACCTGTACCACAGGTACCTACCTGTAAACACACCTGTACCATAGGTACCTACCTGTATACACATCTGTACCCCACTTACACACCCACATACACACCTGTACCCTATTTACGCAGCTCAGTTACCTACCTGTATACACATCTGTACCCCAGTTACACATCTCTATAAACACCTGTACCCCATTTTCACACCTGTATAAACACCTGTACCCCATTTTCACACCTGTATAAACACCTGTACCCCATTTACACACCTGTATAAACACCTGTACCCCATTTACACACCTGTTCCAAGTTTACACACACACTCACACTGACCTGCTCGATTTCTTTGAGCTTTTTGTGATAGTGTTCGAGTTTTTTGTGCAGATGTGAGATGGTTTGCGCAGATTTCTGGTTCTTCTTCTCGAAGACGTGTTTGATGCGTGACGCTTGCTGTCTGTCGGCGTTGTGAGCGAGTTTCAGATACTCGGCCACGTTGTTGTCGCGCGCCTCCTGTTCCACGCGGATCTGCTCCGTGATCTTCAGGATCTTCTGCTGCAGGTGATCCAGAGCAGCGCGTGTTCGCTGCCCTTCCCCTGGGCCCTCCCCCTGCCATGATCCCGCCCCCAACACAGTCCCCGCCCCCTCCACGCTGATGTTCCCATCTGAGCCTCCATGGGCCACTGAGGGGGGCAAAGGCAGCGTCGACACATCACTCTTATCCAGCTGTAACACACACACACACACACACACACACACACACACACACTTAACTACAGAACTAGAGAATGCTGCATACTTCTTTATATAAATTTAGAAACACACACACACACACACACACACACACTTACATCTCTTTCTCCCTAAAAATCTCTTCTTCTTGTGTGTGTGTGTGTGTGTGTGTGTGTATGCAACCTCATCAAATGAGACTCAGTGGGTAATATCAGGACACAGTCAACCAGAAACAACACACACACACACACACATTGTTTTTTCTATCTTTGTCTATTGACATAATAACTCTGACTATAACCTCAACAACAAGAAGGAAATAAAATCATTTTTTGTAAAAACATTATTTATTTTGGTGAGCACATTTGACACATGTACACACACATCATCATCCACTGCCTCTGACGTAAACACACACACACACACACACACACACACACACTCGCGCACACACACACACACACACACACGCGCGCGCGCACACAGTGTCTGGAGTCATGTTCAGTGCTAAGACCAGAGACACAGAAACAGAAAGACCAAGTAAAAGATAAATGTGGAGAAACAGAAGGAGATGGGAAGAAGGAAATGTAGACATGAGGCAAATCTGTAGAAAGAAAGAAAGAAAGAAAATGAAAGAGACGGGATGAGAAACAGAGCAAGGCAGGTTTTAGAAACTGGGTTACTGTGCAATAACATGGCACTGATTCACACACACACACTCTCTCTCTCTCTTTCACACACACACACACACACACACACACACACACACACACACACACACACACACACACTCTCTCTCTCTCTCTCACACACACACACACTCTCTCTCTCTCACACACACACACACTCTCTCTCTCTCACACACACTCTCTCTCTCTCTCTCTCTCAAACACACACACACACACACACACACACTCACTCACTCACTCACTCACTCTCTCTTTCTCTCACTCTCCCACACACTCTCTCTCTCACACACACACAATAAGGTAGTAATCAATTCCACATATCATGTATGTCTCTCCCCTCCCTCCCTCTGTGAGGATTAGCACATGAAGCTAACGCCACTTACACCAGCTCCTGTCACCTGACACTTGTCCCAAAGTCTCCGGAAAAAGATATAAATGTATAAATTCTCTTTTTCCTCCGCGATATTATTAACTCAAAAATGTTTCTGCTGAAATTAAAGCATTATCTTATATTCGTATTATTCACATTATCACGATTTGGTTAGCGCAGTCTGTGGCATTTCGAAACAACACGGAAAACGCAGATGTCACGTGGTCGAGCATGACGTCACTGTGACGAATGCGGAAGCGCCTTTTAAAAATGTACGGAAGCCCGTTTGGTTCCTGAAGGTTTTAATGACTGACTTAAGTTTTAAATTTGATATGTACTTTCCGTAACGTTGAATCAGAAACGATTATTCACTTGTTTGTAATTGTATTTTTTAAACGAATTCCAATTAACAAAGTAATGTCCTTGTTTCTAAATCTGTTTTAAGTTTGTTATGGAAATACATAATTTTATTCGAAATATCATTTGTTCTCATTCCTGAATAGTGAGCTATCACAGTAATACCTGCATTTTTTAAACATTATCTATACCAAAGAAAACTAATAAATTGAAAATCAAAAGGAAGTAAGGTAGTAACGGGGCGGTCCAGCCTTTTTTTTTTTATTCCTACACACATTCCATAAACCCCGCCTCCTGTGCTGTGATTGGCTCATTACCAGCGGGCTTACACACTACCCAATCACAGCCAGGGATTCCGGACGGTTCTAGCCAATCATACCAAAGAAGGAAGTGTTTGTCCTGAATGCGGTTGGGAAAAACAAATAGCACGTCATTCTCCAAATTAGGGCGTTTCAGAGAGAGAGAGAAGTCGTGCCTGTGACTTAAACCTAAAATAAATAAATAAACAAATAAACAAACAAACTCTTTAAAATGTCCTTAAACGCGTGCTGTCGACTGACGAGGTGTGTTTTCCGAGCTGTAGAGAGCAGAAACGGAGCTGTGAGAGCGCTAGCGTCGCGCTCGCGCTGTTTATGTGAGTAATTACTAGCTTGACTTTTATTACTTCATTCTCGTGAAGTTTGTGTTTGCACAAATGGTTTCGTCTATATTTAGGCTGTAATTAATGTAAACTTTATTACAGAGTGATATTTATTTCCACAGCGAGGATAAATAGAGAGATATTTGAAGTTATTATCTCGGTGAGTTATTGCGGTCAGGTGATTGCAAGTGTCGCAATTTAAAGTGTCGTAAAGCTGCCGCAGATGAATGAAATGTGCCTTTAAAGCGGTTTAAAGTGGTGATTTCGGTGTGTTAGATGGCCGTGGCGGGGTGAGGACAGCCCTGTGGACGCGCACTTTCTCCTCAGCTGATCAGCCCGCGGTGTCGGTGACTTATGAGCAGGTGAAGAAGCTGCTTGTGGTCAGGACAGGTGTGCTGATAGACGTGAGAGAGCCGTGGGAGCTCCGAGAATACGGCAGCATACCTGGCTCCATTAACGTGCCACGTGAGCAGCTCACTTTATTATCTATAATAATAATAATAATAATAATAATAATAATAATAATAATGAGCAGCACAAACGCGCATCACACAGCATAGACTGAGTTCAAAAGTTTGTGCACCCTTTAAAACAAAGTCAAGAACCACCAAGGCATTTACTGCTTTGAGTGTGACAGATGTTTTTATTATTATTATTATTATTATTTTTATTATTCCTATCAGTTGTGTTATTATTATGTGTATTATTGTGTAAAATTTAAAACATGTGACATAATGACATTTGTTCGTGTGTGTGTGTGTGTGTGTGTGTGTGTGTGCGCAGTGGGTCAGGTGAATGTGGCTCTGCAGCTGAAGCCGGAGGAGTTTAAGGAGAAATATGGAGGCGAAATGCCTTCGCTTGGTGAATGCCTGGTCTTTACCTGTCTAGCAGGTGTGAGGAGTCAGAAAGCTCTGGAAGCTGCTCAGTCTTTAGGATACTCCAAGTGAGGAAGAGTTTTCATTCATCATCATCATCATCACAGTTAGAGTACTCACATGATCTCTCTTTGAGGCAGTAACTCACTCTGCTTTTTCTCTTTCTCTGCTCTATCTCCATTAAACTCCAGTGTTTTTCTCTCTGATGTCTGTAGTGTGTGTGTGTGAGTGTGTGTGAGAGAGAGAGAGAGAGAGAGAGAGAGAGAGATTCACCAAAGGCCAGACTTTGGACTGCGAAATGAACAGAAAATCTGTTTACTCCAAATTCTCAGAGAATGGAAGGGCAGCTGTTCATCCTCATTATTAAATAAATGTTTAAATTACAAGCAGACGCGAGTGTAAATCTTCCCAAAGCTGTTCTCCTGGACGTTTATCTTTTATGTGTAACGTTCACACGCTGCAGTAATTCAGATAAAAGTAGCTCCGGTTCCTTTACACTTTCCTGAAGGTTCTGTGGAACCCCTACGCCGTCAGAGACGCACAACTCCCACAAACTCCTCCCCCTGAGCAAGTAGTTCCGGCTCTGAAAGGAGCGAATCGACACGATTCCAGCTTCATTTATACACAAACACCTTCAACTGAACAATTTAAGAAAGGAAAAAAGTTTACAGCTTTGTGTCTCGATTGAAATAAACGTTTCTTTACGGAGATGATCAGCTGAACAGACTTCACTTCTGAGTGAGCTTGGAGTTTTCTCTTCTTTTCTCAGTGCAGATTCTTGTTTTTGGTAAGAGATTAAAGTGAAAAATACAATTTTAAAGATTTATAATAAGGTATGAATTTATAACGTGTCACTTTGTCATGATATAAAACCCTACACTGATATATATAACATATTTACAATATGGCTAATTTGCCCTGACTTTTTTAGATTGTAAGATGAAATATAATTATTGTAAGGAGTTTTATTATTTTTATCTTGTGTGTGTGTGTGTGTGTGTGTGTGTGTGTGTGTGTGTGTGTGTGTGTGTGTGTGTGTGTGTGTGTGTGTGTGCGTGTGCGCAGTGTACAGCATTATCCAGGAGGATGGGAGGACTGGGCTAAACATGAAATTCTGCAGGCTAAAGCGTGAGCCGTCATGATGCCGTAAAACTGCGAATAATAAACAAAGGGAAAAACTCCATGTTCACTGTAAAGCAGGACAAACTGCTCGAACTCCTGTCAGCTGCTCGTTTATTTTGCCAAATGTAAAGGAATAAAATCTGAAACTGTACAAACACTCCAGGATGACACCCTTTTTATTCTACAAGCTTCTGTATTTATTTACCAAACGCTAGTGCTTCATTAAAGAGTTTTAGCACGTAGGAAAGCTGTAGGAGGAATTCTGGCATTTGGGACGCAGCCTGAACTGAAGCAAGCTTTAATAATCCATGAACCTAAATTACTTAATTAGAAAGTTATTCATTAATGTGGAATTATAAGGCTAATATTCTGGTAATGGAATGCTGTACTGTATGAAAGTCTGTCTTCATTTGCTTTAAATCTGTTTGTAAATTTCAGTGTCTGTGGTTTAAAAAAAATCTAAAATAAATGCCTTGAATTTAAATTGTGCATCTTTGTGAAATCAGTCAGCGTCAGTGTGGACGTTCGCTTTAGCACAATCAGATCTGAGAGGAATGTAATAATTCACCTTACACTGCTGAGCGCTGCGCTCTGATTGGTCAGGAGGTGTTGATTAGTTCTCTATAACAGCAGCTCTGGTATGTCATCGTTTCCATAGTAACGGCTCATTCACAGGGACGTGTACAGCGGAAGCTCCACTGATGATAAACAGATTAAAAACGTGTGTAATGGATGATGTGGTAAAGTTTTCTGTAAGGAGACGTTTATATGGAAGGAGTCTCCAGTGTCAGTGCTTTGTAACAGTCAGAGGTGAATTCTTTTCAAAGGTACAAAATCACAAATGTACTTTAGGGGAGGGTCCCTCAACTGAAAACGTCAAAAACACAGTAGGCCATTACAAAGTGTTCATATAAATAAATCCACAGATCGCTACAGAAGACGCAGGAAACAGTCAATGAAGTCCTTTTGAGTGCAAAACAACCCGTTGCGTTTATCATTTATCAAAAGAAAAAAACTTATCTGGTTGAATGAATATTCGTCTGTAAGCCGACATATGCACTGAATCCGGATACTGAAGTCCTCGATGATGGTATATAGTGATGATACTGAACAGTCCGCTAGCCAGAGTGCCCCAAACCTTCGGCTATCCGAGTTTAAAACATAGCGTTGTTGCAGTTCTTTTTTTTTGCTGATTTGTCCCACGATGTTCACAGAGTTTTGATGAAGTTATTTCTTAGTCCATTGATGAGAATTCAAAGTAACGAAGAAAAACAGAGAGACAGAAACAAAGAGTTCTTCTAAAAAAAACAAAAAAACAACTAGTATTAGCATTTAACAACAGCCCATAATTTCACCACTAGTTAAACTATTTACAAAGTAAGTGCAAAGTTACACAGCACAAAATAAACTGATACACTTACATGATTGAGCTGAAAACCTTAGTTTCTCAATCCGAACTCCAGTTGTAGTGAGGTAACGTAAGTGAAAGCCATGCTTTCTCTTAACAAAACAGGTGTCTCTTACTCTACTGCCTCCATCCATTTTATCCCTTAACACAGAAAATTCTATAGGGCCCCCTGGAGCACAGTAGAGGAACTACACACACACACAAACCCCACACCAGCATAGTAACCGCACTATGGTCCGTTACAAGCTGTAACTGTAAGTTTTCCGACATCTTCAGCACAGAGGAGTTTACGCTTCTTCACGGTTTCTCAGTAACACGACAAGCTGCGATTTTTTTGACAGGATAAAGAGAGGCTGGTGAGGGAACGAGTGTTTACAGCTGCTATAACATAAGCGATAACAGGAACAAACTCTCATTATTACATACTTCATTATTGCATAGTGCAGGAGTTGACTCAGGTGTGTTCGAGCACGGAAAACACTCAGGGATTAAATAGCGGAGGTGTAAATCTCCGTCCTCAGAGCCTCAGTTACCTGGCTCAGGTGTGTTAGGAGCTGAACAGAACAGAACAGATGTGCAGGACGTCTCTAAAGAATCAATCAGGTTTTTTATTTAACCTTTAATTTAACCAAGCGAGTCACTGAGAACAAATTCCTTGTTTCCAGTGACGTCCTGGGGAGCAGATGTGGAGGGGAAGAGACACAAAACACTAGAGGAAAAAATATAACTACACTTTTATAGCAAAATGTGAGTGAAATATGGAGTTGAACACACACACACACACACACACACACACACACACACACACACACACACACACACACACACACACACAGCACAGGTTCACAGTTCACAGTTCTGCTCCTGGAGAATTCTGGGTCATCATAACAGTGTCTGTCCAGCTGTTCACATCTGGTTCCCTTCCTGATCAGACCTCAACTCAGCTGGTTCATCGCACCTTAGAGGAGAAGTGGACTTACCCAGAGATCATCACTCTATCATGGAGAACAAGTGCAGTGCCACGTATAACCTGAGGTCAATCCCCCGCTCCGTCCTCCTTTCATTTGTAACTAAAACACCATGATATTGAAGCTTCTCCACATGGAGTAGCGTCTTATAACGTCTCGACAACTCTAAAAACAGCAGCACGTTCCAGACGTAAGCGTTCCTCGGCTCGTGTGACTGCCAGAACATTAGAAAGATGTTTCTCATTTCATTAGGAAGTCCTAAAGCTTCTTAGTGTCTTAGCGTTCTTCATGTTTTACACTCATGTTTTATCTCATGCACTTTTCTGTCCAGAGATGTGTGTGTCTCTGAAATACAGACGCTGCAAGAGTTCAACACTAATGATGTTATTTTAATATTCATTCTTTCATTTTTTCATTCTTTCATTCATCTTCAGTAAGCTCTTTATCCTGGTCATGGTGGTGGAGGATCCGGAGTCTATCCCTGGAACACTGGCCGGGAATACACCCTGGAGGAGACGCTAATCCACTAATCACACACTCACACACACACACACACACACACACACACACACACACACACACACACTCACACATTTCATTTAGAGACACCATGTTTTTGGGAAGTGGAAGGAAACCTGAGAACCCGGAGCAGTAACCCGAGCTCAGGATCGACCCGGGGAACGCTGAATCACCATCACGACCTCATTTTAATTTTGTAAATATGTAAATAGTGTTAGTTACGATGATGATGATGATGATGATGAAGATGATGATGATGATGAGCTTTTCTGCTGGAAATTTTGGCTTTAAGTGTCTGAGATAAATTGTTGATTTAAAATGATGAATTATGGGATTCTATCAGTTTAGATAAAAAATGAGATGGAAATAAACCCCAGTCCAGTTGCTGTATAAGTGAGCAGACTAACGGCGCTTTATCCGCTCAGTCCGCGTCATTTAACACGAGCTTTAACCCAAACTGCAGGATTTATCTGACACGATTTGACAGATTTCACCTCTGAACGCAACACGCAGGCTTGTTCTATACGAACGCTCTGATTTTTTACATTATGCAGATGAATGAGGAAGAGGAAGACAATCTTTATCCGTTTCACTGCTCATCATTTCCACAAGCTGATTGTCTCAGATGCAGCAGTGAGGAGTTTAACCATCGCCTGTTTCTTTCCTCATCACAAAGACAAACCCAGAAATGTCAAAGTCAGCGTCTTAATGAGGAGCCTCTGATGGCTGCACATCATTAGTTTGTTTTTTTTCCTGCCTCCTCCTTTATTCCGTTTATTTAACCTTTATTTAACCGGGCAGTCGTCTCGCTAATAAACTCAACACATTAATCACACGCAACAAAGCACTAAGAAGCCTTAATAAAATCAATCAGCCTTTATAAAGACATGTTCAGGAATCTGATGTGTGTAATGAAGGACATGGAGGAGATGCAGGAAGGAGCTGTCCATGGTGCTGCTTTAATCCGGAAATCCACCCAAAGCGTGCACGTGCATGAACAAGAATTAAACACACACATTATTCACACACATTAAACACACACTGTTTATTTTCAGCTCTCGGATCATCATCTATACAAATAAAAATCTATAAAAATCTGTTCAGTAGTCTCTCTCTCTCTCTCTCTCTCTCTCTCTCTCTCTCTGTGTGTGTGTGTGTGTGTGTGTGTGTTCAACGGGTTTCACTTTCAGTACGAACAATTTGTTCCTTTCTGTGACACACAGATGTTAGTGAATGTTAATTCAGTTCAGTTTTATTTGTACCGCTCTTTCACCAATGGACGCTGTCACAGCAGCTTCACCGCAATAAACGGATTCAAAAATATATCGGAAATATGTGAATTTCTCCCTTAAATGATCCATTAAAGATATTAAAGAGAAACCACAACGCGGCTTCTCCTTCTTCTTCTCCTCCTTCTTCTCCTTCTTCTTCTTCTTCTTCTTCTTCTTCTTCTTCTTATTATTATTATTATTATTTCAATATTGTTTCCACACAGCCACTTATTCCACGTATTTTACTGTTTTATTTCAAACCACGTGTCGGATATTTCAGCGCCTTTACCTTTTTCCCTTCGCTCTGCGTGTGTGTGTGTGTGTCTGTGTGTGTGTGTGTGTCTGTGTGTGTGTGTGTGTGTGTGTGTGTGTGTGTGTGTGTGTGTTTGTACATAATAAAGGGTTTACATTAATTCTACTCTTATAACACATCAGTTTTTTTATTTTTGTTTATCTAATTTATACAAATCTATAAATTTATAGATTATTCATATATTAATTCATTTATTCATATAAATGCTATTATTATTATTATTATTATTATTATTATTATTATTATAGATTACAGAGAGATGGGAAATTAATTGTCACAATATTGTTCAGCGTTCATATTTGGAATAAATATTTTAAAAATTCTTTTGTTTATTATTTATGAGATTGGATAGATAATTTCAATCTGGCTAGTGGATATTTTTAAACAAACAAACAAACAAACAAATAAATTAATTAATTAAACTTGCTTTTTTCTTTTGCTTTTTTCAGGCCAGTATTTAAAAGAGAATTCAAATAGGCAGAGATCTGGACAGACAGACAGACAGACAGACAGACAGACAGACAGATAGATAGATAGATAGATAGATAGATAGATAGATAGATAGATAGATAGATAGATAGATAGATAGACAGACAGACAGACAGACAGACAGATAGATAGATAGATAGATAGATAGATAGATAGATAGATAGATAGATAGACTTGATGTATAAATAATTTCAGTATTCATTCAGTCTTTTACACAGACTTGACTGAGTTCTCTCTCTCTCTCTCTCTCTCTCTCTCTCTCATTGTGTTTGCTCAGACCTGCTTCTCATTCAGAGGCGCGCAGAAATCCGTCAGCTCCAAATTAAAGTGAGGAAAAAAAAAGAGAAAATCCTTCAATGGAATAACTAATGATCTGTCTTAATGTGTGTGTGTGTGTTGAAGCTCTGAGAAACCCTGTCCCGTTTTGCATATGGTTTGAGTGCTTTAATCCCAATTAGGCCCGGCTGACACGCAGCACATTCACACCAGACCGCGCCTGAATACATTTGCCTAGAAATGAACTTGTGAGCTTCTCTCTCTCTCCTCTCTTCTCTCTGTTCTTTCTCTTCTCTCTGTTCTTTCTCTTCTCTCTGTTCTTTCGCTTCTCTCTGTTCTCTGAGGGAGAAAAGGTATGAATTTATAAGCTACACCGAAACATCGCAATTCAGCCGAGTTTACACACCTCATTACCCGCTCTGTTCAAACCTCACACAGGGAGAGCTCCGCCTCCTGCACCCACTCCACCACTCCACCACTCCTCTTCTTCTTCTTCTTCTTCTTCTTCTTCTTCTTCTTCTTCTTCTCTATTAATATCATTAGTATTATTATTAGTCTTGCTGTGATTGTTGGGATAAATCAGTGCACGCCTGAACAGCTATAAAACCCGCGTCCCCGCCTCTCTTTCTCCACACACAGCTTCCTGATGCGGTTCAAATCCCTAAACCGGGTCATCTGGTGGGATTCCCATACACACACACACACACTCACACACACACACACACACACACACACACACACACACACACACACACACACACACACACAAAGCCGGGTCAGTAATGTTCCACCCGCATTAACACATTAACACAGCCACAGGCAGCTGGTCCTCTTCACTCACACACTTACCATTAAAACACAGCCTCCATTTTCTCCCAGCACCCTCAACACTGCGTGTGTGTGTGTGTGTGTGTGGAGTGTTATTATTATTATTATTATTATTATTATTATTATTATTATTATTATTATTATTATTAATAGTAGTAGTAGTAATATAATATATAAATGGTGTTCCAAAAGTTTCCATGCACAGAAGAAATTAACACTGTTTAGTAAAATATAACTGTATTTACAAATCATCCTCTACATGATGGTCATTTCTTTGCAAACACACACACACACACACACACACACACACACACACACACCCACACACACACACACCCACACACACACACACCCTCAGTACCATCATTTCTTCCTTTGGTATGTGACAGTAATGTGTATGTGAATGTGCTTCACATTTCCAGGTGAAATACACTGAATGTGTCCCCTTGACAGAGCCACTGTAGATCCTGTGTAGACCTTCAGAACTTTCTAGTAGCAGAACGAACGCTGCTGTTGTTCAGATTCTCATCAAGGACAAAAGTAATGTTCTGTACATTATACACATCTATACTTATATATTATATGGAGGATACACTTTTTTCTTCTCAAGGAAAGATATAAATATGACATTTATTACATGATGTTAATGTGCAGATCTGTGAGCTGAGACGATGATTATTACTCCTGTGGAGCTCAGGAACACTTACTGAATCATATCAATGACACATAAGCAAACAAACAAACAAACAAACAAGCAAGCAAACAAACAAACAAGCAAACAAACAAACAAACAAACAAATAAATAAATAAATAAATAAATAAATAAATAAATACATTTGTTTGGAAATGTATCGAGTTAAGATATAAAACTAACCCACAAGGACCTCAACACGGTTTCATTACACACTCCATACTGTACATCACACACACTCCATACTGTACATCACACACACTCCATACTGTACATCACACACTCCATACTGTACATCACACACACTCCATACTGTACATCACACACACTCCATACTGTACATCACACACACTCTATACTGTACATCACACACACTCTATACTGTACATCACACACACTCCATACTGTACATCACACACACTCTATACTGTACATTACACACACTCCATACTGTACATCACACACACTCCATACTGTACATCACACACAC
>CM074994.1:328906-338653 GCA_037576825.1 Pangasius krempfi | reverse complement strand
TGTATATATTTAAATGTATATATTTAGCTGTATATATTTAGCTGTATATATTTAAATGTATATATTTAGCTGTATATATTTAAATGTATATATTTAAATGTATATATTTAGCTGTATATATTTAGCTGTATATATTTAAATGTATATATTTAGCTGTATATATTTAGCTGTATATATTTAAATGTATATATTTAGCTGTATATATTTAGCTGTATATATTTAGCTGTACTTGTCGAAGCCCCGCCCCTCTTTACCGCGGTGATGGATGTCGCGCTCGAGGCCACACAGATGTCACGCGCTTTTAATCTTTAATTTATTAGAGACGGTGAATTCATTTCTCACTAATTAAAGCGCTTTTCCTCCTCTGAGATCATCTGCGCTGTCTAATAGAGCAAATAAACACACATTACCGCGCCCTGTGTGTGTGTGTGTGTGTGTGTGTGTGTGTGTGTGAAATTAATGGCCCCCAGGGGAAACGGGAACAAAAAGAAATTAAATTAAATGGAAACAAATTAAAGATGTAAACGCGCCTCAATCAATTTAAGCGAAATAAAATAAATATACAAAATATAGCAATCCGTCACGCGCCTTCAGAGCTGCTCATGTTTACAGAGTTAAAGAGTTAAAGATGGACAAACACATCATTCTACATCCTTTTTCTACACTTACAATAAAACGCGGGTTTTTCGGATATAACGCGAAATTATGATATTTGTGTTATTTTTTTTGGGATTTGAATCCAATCCGATTTTCCTCTTTTAGTTTCTCTTGTACCACAGAGTGCATGTCCGCATTTATTAACTTATTATCTTTTCCTTTTTATTATCTTTTCTTTCTGAATCCGGATTAAGTGCTGGAGGTGTTAAAGCAGCTCTCATGAGGGTTAAGAAGAGGGAGTGAGGAGCGCTGAGGAAACGCTCCTGCGAGCTGCGTCGTAAGAAGCTCCTCGCGCGCTAGCCCCGCCCCTTTTATAACCTTAGAGTTACGACTTCACCATCTGTAAGAAATCCAGCAAGTCGTTCGCACGTGAAACTTCGTAGGAATTTTAACGAATGCGGGAGATTTCAGTGGATTCAGGACAGAAAAATATTCATAACAATGTTTCTTTCAACTAATCTGACTGATTATTATTATTATTACTATTATTATTATTACTATTATTATTATTATTATTATTCTGATGATGATGATGATGATGCTGTAGGTGCGGCTGGTCAGAGGGGAGTTTGTAGATGAATGCGGTTCTGCAGTCTCAGATTGGATTTTATTAATCCGAGCAGCGAGGAACAGCCAAGAACAGAACCTGGAGGCGGTGTCAGATTTACCTGGTGGACAGGTGAGTGAGGATTAACCAATCACAGAGCGCCAATCACAGAGCGCCAATCACTTTTTTGAGTTTTAGATTTTTATATTGTTTTTTAAAATTATTATTATTTTACTTTTGCGTTGTTGTTTTTTTATGATGTGTTGATGTCCTTGTTTAATCTGTAAGGTGAAGTTAAAGACAAATGTTCATAAATGTCAATAAAACTAATTAACTAACTAACTAACTCACTCACTCACTCACTCACTCCCTCACTCCCTCACTCACTCCCTCACTCACTCACTCACTCACTCACTCACTCACTCACTTCAGGGCGTGTGTCACACATTTCTCTTCACTGAACTAATCATTTAATGATTTATCTTATAAAGGATATATTATTATTTTGTTAAATGATTGAATATCACAGACGTGAGCGACTCTGTGCTCTGGAATATAACTCTTTATGGTGATGAGATTAAATACAGCACTCAGTCTGAGAGAAAATTCTTCATTCATTTATTTAATGTAAATGTTTAATGTTAATAAACGTCATGAACCCAACAGCACAGTGCGGAAATCATTTCCATTTCATTTCAGTGTAAATTAGACTCTTAGATGTTTGGTGTCTTGAAATTCAGAGTAAATATGGATTATTATCATCACAAGGGTGTACGTTGTGTTAACTGCTAACTGTGTGTGTGTGTGTGTGTGTGTGTGTTTGTATGTATGTGTGTGTGTGTGTGTGTTTTGCAGATATTTTACCGTGCACTCAGGGAGATCCCGGTCGGAGAGGAGCTGAGTGTTTGGTACTCCGAGGTTCTGGCTCAGTGGTTCCACATTCCCACTACTGCAACACCGACACACGACGAGAAAGGTGTGTGTGTGTGTGTGTATGTGTGTGTATGTGTGTGTGTGTGTGTGTGTGTGTGTGTGGACTCTAGGTCCATCTTCATCTGGTCATCTTTAAACTCATATCAATCTACAGAGGCGTTTTAGATTTAAGAGGTTAAAAGTTTATTTAAATATATATTTTTCTAAATTAAATAATAATAATAATAATAATAATAATAATAATAATAATTAATAATAATAATAATAATAATAATAATCATAATAATAATAATATGCATTGTGTTTGCATAAAAAAGTAAATGAATTCATTTCTCATTATAATGATCCTTTTAAAAGATTGGAATGTTACACAGGTAGTTAGTAATCTGTAAATTAATAATAATTAAAAAAACAAATGAGGAAGTTAATATGTTTAGTCTCATAGCCGCTTTTAAACAGGAATCCAGTTTGTCCTGGGGGACAGTGAAAGATCCGAGTCTCAGAGAAGCGACGCTTTAAATCGGATGAACTGTAACGGGTTACTGAGCAGCTGATCCCAGAGATTACATTAAATCCCCGTTAATCTCCACTCGAACCGAATAAACCGCGATGAGGACAATCATTTGTGTAGGAGAGAAGTGTAATGATGTAGAGGTGTGTAGAGAAGTGTGTGTAGAATTGTGTAGAGAAGTGTAGAGGTGTGTAGAGGTGTGTAGAATTGTGTAGAGATGTGTAGAATTGTGTAGAGAAGTATAGAGAAGTGTAGAGGTGTGTAGATATATGTAGAATTGTGTAGAGAAGTGTAGAGGTGTGTAGATATGTGTAGAATTGTGTAGAGAAGTGTAGAGGTGTGTAGATATGTGTAGAATTGTGTAGAGGTGTGTAGAGGTCTGTAGAGGTGTGTAGAGATATGTAGCAGTGTGTAGAGGTGTGTAGAATTGTGTAGAGGTGTGTAGAGGTGTGTAGGGATGTGTAGAATTGTGTAGAGGTGTGTAGAGATGTGTAGAATTGTGTAAAGGTGTGTATAGATGTGTAGAATTGTGTAGAGAAGTGTAGAGGTGTGTAGAATTGTGTAGAGAAGTGTAGAGGTGTGTAGAATTGAGTAGAGAAGTGTAGAGATGTGTAGAATTGTGTAGAGAAGTGTAGAGATGTGTAGAATTGTGTAGAGGAGTGTAGAGATGTGTAGAATTGTGTAGAGGAGTGTAGAGGTGTGTAGAGATGTGTAGAATTGTGTAGAGGTGTGTAGAGATGTGTAGAATTGTATAGAGGTGTGTAGAGATGTGTAGAGATGTGTAGAATTGTGTAGAGAAGTGTAATGAGAGTGAAAGACAGCAGGTGAATGTGTGGAGTCTGTAAACGCAGTGTAATGACTTACTTTCCTTTTCTTTTCCGAGCGAAAAGCTGCTCGGTGCTAACGGCGTCTCTGAGGGGACACGAGGTTAACAGTGTCACGCGCTCATTAATATTCATTCTCTCACAGGCAGATAAAGTGAAAGAGTGAAGTGCTGTACGGTGAATTAGTGGCATTGTTCCCTCTCAATACCGACTTTTATTACCAGGGGATTATTACTCTCTCTCTCTCTCTCTCTCTCTCTCTCTCTCTCTCTGTGTGTGTGTGTGTGTGTGTGTGTGTGTGTTAACAGATGGGACAAACTCATTGTGTGTGTGTTTTGTTGTTTTTCACGACTTGCGATTTCAAGCAACATCTGCTGTCACTTCCACGGGAGAGAGAGAGAGAGAGAGAGTGTGTGTGTGTGTGTGTGTGTGTGTGTGTTATCTACTGCTGTGTGTGTAAACGACAGATTGTGCTTTTTGTTATGGTAAATAAAACACAAAGCCTGTGAACTCATTATAAAATCATTACATCTATACGGAAATGACGTCAGATCAACTGGTGTCATACCGGCGTACACGCAAGAATCGAATCGAATCGAATCGAATCGAATCGAATCGAATCTAATCTAAGCTCATAATATAGTATAATCTTTTTTAAAGGTTCTTCAGCAGAGAGTTTCCTGTTCAGAAAAGGTTCCAGGTAGATTCTCTAAGAAGAAGCTGCACTGTATATGTGTACTGTATATAAGACACAAAATCTAAATGAGCGACGCCATATTAACTGGTATAATATAATATAATATAATATAATATAATATAATATAATATAATATAATATAATATAATAATCTTTGTTTTTAATTTGTTTATCTAACCACTGATATGGTTTTATTTTATTTGTATTATTTTTCCTTAAAATGTTAATATTTAATTTATTTGTAATTTTTGTTTGTTTGTGTTTTCAGGTGAAGAGCGCTACATTTGCTGGTACTGTTGGAGAATATTCCGGTATCCAAACACCCTCAAAGCACACGTGCACTTTCACTGTGCACTGAGCTACGCACGAACCCCCATCAGTCACGAGCACGCGCCGCGAGGGCCTCCAGACACCGCCGACTTCAGCCGCTCGCCCAAGTCGGGCGATATCCCCAGCGGCGCGAGCACCTCGCCCTTCACCAACAAGGCAGCAGCAGCAGGGCTACCGAGGCGAGCCAGCCAGGAGGAGCAGGACCGGGCGCTCGACATGAGCGTGACCTCGTCATCCAGACACCACCACGGCCTGGTCGGTGGGAGCTCCTGCGTGGCGTTTCAGCCTGGCACTCGCTCAGCTTTCATCCCCGCAGGACTTGGCAAAATGTTCCCTCCGGCTGACGAGGCCACAAACGGAGACACAAAAGCAGACACGACACTCAGCTTTGGCAAACTCTCTCAGGTCTCCAAGGCCAGCCGTACTCCTGTCGACTCAGCGCCTCGGGGGTTTTCATTATTATCTCATATCGAGGAGACCTCGGCTTTCAGGCACGTCTCCCCCGGGGCTCGCTATCCTCACATTCCGCCCGGTTTCCCATTTGAGCGCTTTTCGTTACCGCCGTCTTACAACGGAGACTGTAACAGCGTTCCTCTAGTGCCATTCACTGTTTATAACGGAGAGCTGCTTTACGGCTCGCCCTACTACCCGCTAAAGTTCCACCTCCTCCGCTACCCTGACTCGGTTTCCTCCTACTTCGGTTCTCCGGCGCTCGGCGCAGACGTGAACCCCACATGCAGCCCGGCAGACAGGGAGATGGCCGTACATGTGGAGAAATCCCGAGCCAGGCTGGAACCCCTGCCCTCTGTGACGCATGCGCATGCTGCAGTGGCGACGGGAGCGAACGCGGTCACGGGCAAACCGAAGAAAGGTCACCTGTGTCTGTACTGCGGGAAGCTCTACTCCCGGAAGTACGGACTAAAGATCCACATGAGAACACACACAGGCTACAAGCCGCTCAAGTGCAAGGTGTGCTTCCGGCCTTTCGGCGACCCGAGCAACCTCAACAAGCACGTACGCCTGCACGCCGAGGGAAACACGCCTTACCGCTGCGACTACTGCGGGAAAGTGCTGGTGCGCCGGAGAGACCTCGAGCGTCACGTCAAGTCCAGACACCCGGGACACCAGGGCATGAAAAAGAGATCGGCAGAGGAAGAAGAGCACGCTGACGATCGCAACGAGGAGCCAAAGAGCGATGAGGACAGTGACGTGGACGTGTGTTTCACAGACGAACAGAGTGACCAGGAGTCCAGCCAAAAATAACCACTGACTCTTTAACGGACTTGTTTAAATTTATAGTGAATGATTAATATAAAGTACACGCTCCCATAACTTAGCTCCCATACACACTGGTGTGAAATATAATGAGCATTTAAATAATAGCTATAATTAAAAAAAATATACAGTACAATGACCGACCAAACAATTATAGTCACATGACATTCCAGACCTGCATTCAACATGGCGTCCAGCTCTCAGTTTGCTCCGCTGCTGGATTAGAAGCAGCGTGTACAATTCTTAACCAGCCCTCGTTGACTTCCCCTATCCACTTCCCCTTAGTTAAGGGCTTATTTGTGTTACCTGATTAAACCACATCCTTTGACCCCATAATGCAACTGAAAAGTAAGGATTAATTAAATCAGTTTGAACGCTTGCTGCCGCAGGGCATTATGGGATTTCATGGGTGCACTGGATTTTCTCCACTCTGTTTAGTGCACTATGTAGTAAACAGGACCAAGCTGAAAATTCAATGAAATCATGGCACACGCGTTAGAATTTAAGTATACTTTTTGGAAAAGTGGGAAAAATGTAACAGTTTGCCGGATATTTCCCAAATTTTGATGACAGCTTTTAGGATTAGAATGAAATTTTAGAGTGAATTACCCCTGAATCTGGAGCTGCACTTTATACAAACAGTAGTATACAACACTGGTGTGGAAAAGTATGCATATTGAATTTTTTATACACTACTTCCTCCTCCTCTTCTTCCTTTGGTTCCAAACTTCCTGTTTTTTTTAAATAGCATATTGTGAGTGTCATCAGACTCCGCCTCCGTGTCCTACCGTCGCCTATTTGCACTTTTTTCCCTTCGGATGTGTCCTGTAAAACAACAGGCTTCAGGTACCACAACACATTCTGTTCATTCTTATTGTTCCTCTTCTTCTTATTATTATTTGTTCTTGTTCTTAATGTTTTTATGTAAAAATGTAATTATGATATAATTTACTGTTGAGTCGTATTGTTTGTTAATAAATGATATTGTGAAAGGAAATATTTTCCTCAATCAAATTCCTTTCAATGTCAGTTTTTAAAAATAAACTATAAAAAAATAAAATATTTTTGCAGATTTATATTGCTGAATAAACACACACACACACACACACACACACACACACACACACACAAAAGTGTAGAATATTATATTTTAATATTATGTTTTAATTAATTAATAAAGAGTGAAAAGACAAGAAACAAGAGCCCTGAAATGGTGGAACTGGCTGATTATACACTCTTTTAAAAGGTTCAGAATTCTCCACGTCCTAAACGGGTTCTTCATTCTAAGCTTTTCTGGTACTGTTCTAGGGTTCTTCAGCTATCAGCCGAAGAACCCTTAAATGACCTACATGTGACCTTATACCTCTGGCCAGTTCCCTTCTCTAAACTCTTCTACTTCAGTTTTCTCAGATCTATGCATTTCCTTATTTTCTCTTTTCTTTCTAGTCTTTTCCTCTTTTTATCACATTCTTCTCTCTTTTGGTCTTTTTGATCTTATTCTTATTTCCATTCATTTCTTCTCTGTCTGTTCTCTTTTTTAATCAGTTGTAATGTCTATTCTTCTGCATTCCATTTTCTCGTTTTCTTTCATTTCCGTTTTCTCTTCTCTTCTCTTCTCTTCTCTTCTCTTCTCTTCTCTTCTCTTCTCTTCTCTTCTCTTCTTGCCTTTCGTTCAGAGATAGGTTTGTGATCTGGATCGTGTCTCGTGTTGATGAAGTTTGAGGGATCTGTTAGGTTACTCGACTCGCGACTTTAACGTGGGTTTCACGCTGCTGCTAACACAAACCACGCTGCTTACACACGTGATGTGACACTCGGACCATTTATTTTTTCATGATAAATATCAGCTATTGTTGAAATGTGAGTCTGCGCACTTAAGTGTAATTGCGGTGTGATATGAACAAGTCTCTTTTTGTGTGCAAGTGGAGCTCACACACCTCAATAACCTGCATGGGTGTATATGTTTGTATAACTGTGTGTGTGTGTGTGTGTGTGTGTGTGTGTGTGTATGTGTGTATAATTGTGTGTGTGTGTATTATTTTCCACTGTGCTGACTGGGCTGCTGCTTTTTTAGTGTTTTTGCTCCATCTCTAGTCTCTGTCCTCTCTCAGTCTGGATTTTGGCCCAGAAGTGGATCATCACTCTGCCGTTCCTGAACTGACTCCACCCCGTCTCGTCCCCTGCGTCCCTCCCACCAGCGTTTAATCAATTATTGCCCTTCATCAGCTGCGGCACCAGAGCGAGCGATTGATGGAGTTTCAGCGTTTCACACAGCTTCAGATTTGGTGACTGATTAACGGCAGCAGAGCTTCAAATAACCAGAGAGAAACAGGAAAACTGCAGAACACTAGAGACTGATAATATTTTAATATCTTATAGAAAAATTACATTCAATAACCGCATGCGCACAATGCTACTTAGAGGAAGTGGAATAGAAAAAGAAAAAGAAAAAAGGCCAGTTTGTGTTTAGATCTAGATTTCAGTCAGAGAGAAGGTCTTTTGGAGGTGTAGAAAACATGACTGTTGTGTAGAAAACATGACTGTTGTTGTTTACAATCAAAATAAATACAGACCAAAAGAATGAACAGATGAATAAAAGAATAGATTCCGAGAGCAGATTGATGTGGCTCAGGAACAATTTAACATGGATCAATAACAACGGCGGTTTAAGTCAGAGGGACAACAGAGATAGTGTGTGTGTGTGTGTGTGTGTGTGTGTGTGTGTGTGTGTGTGTGTGTGTGTGTGTGTGTGTGTGTGTGTGTGTTGCAGTAAAATACTGAGGGACAGGGTGGTGTGATGAAGCAGATTTAATGTTACTACCCTGAAGTTACTATTATTTTCCTCTAACAGCAGTGTTTTATTCCTCTTACACCGTAACAATTTACTCACAACTACAACTGTTTATTTTTTAAAGAATGACACGTCATAACTTTTATCCATTTATAGTTACAATTAATGTTGTAGAACATCCAAGTACTCACGCTTATGTTTTAGCAGAAAACTTACAGTTACAGCTTTACCTCTGACTGTTACATAGCGCTGACACTGGAGACTCCTTCCATACATATTAAATGACAGAAGACTTGACTGTAAGAGATTGTTAAATAAGGATGCTTGTTGGTGCAGTCATGAGCAGTTCATTCATATAATAGACACAAACAAAATTACTTTGTTGATCTTGAGCAAGACGTCAGTATAGTATTTTTTGTAAGCCTGAAACATGATTTTAGAGCGAATGAGAATTGCTCCTGCTCCAGGTGGAAAGTGGTGTGGAATGATCAGAATGTCAGACTTTAATCATAACTTCATTCTTGTGAAATTGAAAAATCTCTCTCAGGCTGGAAAAAGGACAAACAATCAACCACAATACAACTGATTAAATGATTTCCAAATCCTTAAAAGCTCCTTTAAAGCTCATTTATGACAAAAAAAATACTAAAAAGATGAGGATGACCCAGGAGCTTCTTTTCAGGTCTTTCCTGAGGGTCAGGAGCTAAAACGTGACACTGAAGAGGAGAACCAACAACGAAACACTCACAAACACACTGTGGTGCTTAGAGGAAGGTCTCGGAGACAACATGCACCTTATATTTATTTATTTATTTATTTATTTATTTATTTATTTATTTATTTATTTATTTCTGGCCATCCTGTAAATAATGGCATGAATAGAAGTGCAAGAAAGAGTGAAGTGTAAAGGCACAGCCTGAGGGTTTTATACACCATGAGGATGGATCGATTATCACGCCGCTAACGAGCAGCATTGTTTAACGAGGCTTTTGCAAAAACACCATAACGGACGCTGACCTTGTACTAAAAGACTCGATGTTAGCTTCAAGTGTCCTTTCTAGTGGCCAGTAATGTTTTGTCCTTGAGAAATGTTTTTAACTCCACGTCCCTTGTAAATAAGAATCTATTCTCAATCCGCTTTTGGAAAAATAAAAACTATTGAATCCTCTTCAGCGCTCATTA
>CM074994.1:316406-323906 GCA_037576825.1 Pangasius krempfi | reverse complement strand
ATGGTAAGCTATTGCATGTGGAGTCCCTCAAGGCTTAATGCTAGGACCTTTTCCAAAACCCTTACCGTAATTTAATTAAGGAAGAAGTGATGATTGTAGAATTATAGTAAAATTAGGAATTTAAAATTAATTCTACAAAATCTTAGCTTTGTATGTAAGAGCACATTTTAACCACCAGGATGCCTGAAAACTTCTCCTCCTCCGTGGTGTCTGTGACGGGGTCGGCCATGGCTGTCTATATTTAATGAGCGTATTGTGAAGCAGTGACATGGCTGACCTGCATGAACATATTCCCATGGCTCTCACACACACACACACACACACACACACACACACACACACACAGTGAGCTGGTGCTAGGTGTCTCACTGCCGCGGCCTGGATAATAGAGGCCATTACAGACCCACACGCTTAATTCACCCAATGGCTGCTTCAAGTGGGACGAGCAAACAAAGACAGAAGGAGCCGGGTTTCAGTGTCCATGAATGAGGTTATATATTAATCTTGCAAAAGGGAAAAAAACATTCTACAGGTTGCCTTTTAAGCTTCTTTTGTATAAGGGGCCTATTTTCCTTCTTTCTACCCGATGAAAAGATCTCTCTCTCTTTCTCTCTCTCTCTTCCAGTCTCTCATCCTATTGAAAAAAAATTCTCCTAAATACATGCTATTAGAATATGTGTATAGATGGGTAATAAGTTATTAGTTGCAATTACTGGTCATCTATTAGTGGAGAATAATAGGCTGATTAGCCGAAAAGCCTTTTAAACTCGGAGGAAGTAATTTTCAAGACAGTGCATCTTTTATAAAAAGGAGAAAAGGGTTCTTTTATGAATGATGCACCTGCCTATTGTGGTAAAAAAAAAACACATTATGATTGCATGACCAGAATATCGTACTGTCAAAAAAGAAAGTATATAAATCATTATCGAAGCGTGGGATTCAGGAGAGGGAGCGAGGGAACTTTAAAAAAAGAAATAGGAAGAATACCAAACCCATTTTATAAGAAAGGTTTGGTTTCTTGGAAACAGGACAGAAGCGATACACTTAGTCAGGGTGAGGAGAGAAAACTGCATCGCTCAAGACTCCAGGATTCATTTCTAAATCTACACCTTACATTAATCCATATATTCTTAACCTTTCAGTCAAATCGAACGGAAATCCTGAAATAACTGATGAGAAATAGTGCAGATTCAGAACTGTTAAAAGTTTCAGCTCTAAAAGTAAGCAATAAGACACTCAGGCTTGTGCTGTTGCAGGAAAACAATCAACAGTGGGGTGGTGTGATCTGAAGTGGATTATTTTCCTCTAGCAAGTGTCTTATTCCACTTATACTGCAGCAATTGACCAACAATTACAATTTTTTTTTAAATAAAGAACAACGTCATCCTTTTTATCCATTTCTAGTTACATATAACGTTGTGGAAGGTCAGTGAAACGAGTTAGTTCCTGTTCTCACTTACACTATAGCAGCTATAAACAGAGCGTAAACTCCTCTGTCCTGAAGACGTCAGGCAAAGCGCTGACACTGGAGACTCCTTCCATCACTGTTACATTTACAGAAAACTTCACCACATCAACATACAATGGTTTTTAATCTGTTTATCATCAGTGGAGCGTTTTCACGGTACACGTCCCTGTGAACGAGCCGTTACTATGGAAACGATAACGTGTTAGAACGAGCGCATTAATACAAACCTGCGCTACTGTCAGAGCTGCTGTTATAGAGAACTAATCAACACCTTCTGACCAATCAGAGCGCAGGATTCAGCAGCAGCAGAGGTGCTGTAGGAGAACAAAACTTCTGCACTTTATGACATTTTTAAAACATTGTTTGGTTTCTGCAAACCTGTTAGCAGATGATTCATGGTTCCTGATGTAGCTGATTGATTTTAAAGTGAATCTGTGATGATGTGCAGATTAAAAACAGTGTGTACGAGCCGGAATTATACTCGGCATTCCTCTATCCGGCCGGAATGCCACAGTCTTTACTCTATAAGTGCAGTGAAAACATTTTCAAACAAACTTCTTTCTTGTCACGCAATTGAATGTCAAGTTTATTCACAAAAGATCAGCTGACAGGAAACCTTGGGAAGTGCAATTCTACAGAATTTGTTAAATTGATCTGATCTTTAAAGGCAGAGAAACATGATTTAGATCATCGGTACGCTGTAGAGAGAAAGGTTCAGTTGTCTTACTGTTGTGTGCACGTGTTTAAAATGGCGGCTGATGAGCTGGATTTTGTGTTTGGGGATTTTATAATCCTCGTAAGACGCTAATCGGGAATTCCGCAAACTCTCGTGCAGTCGTATGACGAAATGAAAAGGAGAAAGTTTTCACTCTGTTAAAAAAAGTGTTAAGAAGTTGACGAGCTTTAACGCTTCTGCGACGGCGCCTCAGCATGAGGCATCATGCCCTTCTTACTGCGTAATGTTTTATGACGTATTTGGCAGAGAGACTTCTAAGATCTTACAGGAGACAGAAAATCATGTCTGTAACTGATTCCACGTCGCACTTTCGCAGAAAAAAGATATTTTTGTTATTAATTTGGATTGTAAACTCTCCTAAGGATTTGTATTTTTATTTATTTCTCTGTTTGATTTTCGAGACAGAAGCTAATTATAATAATAATAATAATAATAATAATAATAATAATGATGCTTTCAAACAAGACATTTTGACCAAACATGTGCTTTGTTATTTAATCTTTAGAAAAATCAGACACCATCACCAGTGTGCACTTTTTAAAACCATTTGTTTTTGCATTTTTTATTGACTTTTTGGGCTTTTATACAGTCACCTGCGCACTCCGTGTCCTATCCCTGCTGAAAAAAAAGATATAAACCATATCTATCTGAAACTAAGCCTCTGTGAACCTCTGTGTTAAATAATGGACATTAAATATCGTCTCAGGGAGTTTTTCATCACCACCGTCACCTCCGACTCGCTCATTAGGGGTAACGTTATAAATGTATACGTTTTAAATTTATATCCTGAATTGATATATTTCTGTAAAGCTGCTTTGTGACAATGTGATTTGTTAAAAACACTATACAAATAAAATAAAATAAAATTGTATTGAATTGAAATATCCACAGACTTGTGATGGTTCAGTAAAATAGTTTTATTTAGAATCTTTTGTGAAAAGGACATTTATAAATATTCTTTGTGTTTCATCTTCACGCTGTGAGGTGCGACACAGAACCATTTTCACTACAGCTCTAGGAATCTTTTAATAATTTGGGGGAATTTCATTAGATTTTAGATTTCACAAACTGTTCAGAAAAAAAGCTCTTTCTTTCTTTTTTTTTTAATTAAATGAGAAAAACTGAAAAATGACCTGCAGTGTGTGAAGGTTTGAGTTATTTACTGTCACATGACAATCCAACAACTTGACAAAGTAGAAGTAAAATAATGACAAAATAAAGGCAAAAAATAAAGGTTAAATACAGACATCTAAAAATTCTAAACAAATATTCGTGGTATAATGTGTGTGTGTGTGTGTGTGTGTGTGTGTGTGTGTGTGTGATGGAGAGAATGTAAATGAGAGTTGCAGGAGGCCGAGTGTCATCGATGCCCCATGAGGGTGAAAGAGAGACGCTCTCTCTCGCTCTCTCTCTCGCTCTCTCTTTTGTCTTTCTTTATTTTCTCTCTCACTCTTCTTTCTTTCATCTGCCCCCCAACACACACACACACACACACACACACACACACACCCCTAAGTGTTTATCTTAATTGTGGCTGAGGGAGCAGTTGGTAGTGACATGAAGGTGATCGCTGTCTGTGTCTCAGCCTGCTGATGACAGCGTACTCAGCGTACACACACACACACACACACACACACACACACACACACACACTCACACTCACACACACACACACACACACACACACTCACGCACACACCTGTCAGATTGCAGTTTAAATCCCATATGATACACACAACTAATAAATAGCAAAGAAAAAGAGCAATTTTTAATACTTTAATTATTTGTTAGTTTCACTGTAATTGTTGGATAATGAGTTCGGACGTTAAAGGGTTAATAAAAGCCTGAATAATGAGCTGATTGTCAGTTTTTACAGAATAAGAATCAAATGTTCGTGATTTTCCCGTCGCTGTGAGCGAACTCTCTCGCCATCACTTCTTTACGTTACACCTGAGCTACGAGGCTAATGTTGCTAACAGCTAATTAAAGTCTGTGTCACACAAAATCCCCAAGTCATAAACTTCATCATTTCTTTTTACAAAAATAATCTAATTCCAAATTTCCGTCAGGATCACAGTTATAAATGTGAAATGACCAGAAAAAACATGAAAAACATTAAATCTGAAGATCTCATCCTAGGCTTATATTTCATTAAGGGTAAATAAAAACAAACAAACAAGCACATTTGGTGTTGTTGTTGTTATTTATTTATTTATTTATTTTAAAATATTTTTAAAATTTATTTAATTGTTGGGGGCATTCCATCACACCTGCCAAGGCTCAGTTTTTCATTTAACATTTTTTTTTACAAAGACACAAATAAATAGATGAACAGAAAAATAAATAAATATATAAACAAACAAATACATATTTAATAACATAACATCAAATTTATTTATTTATTTATTTATTTAATAACTATACTTTATTTATTTATCCTTTATTCAAGTTTCTTTTGTTACTGCATTCTTGTTTGTTGAATCTCACACACACACTCACACACACTCACACACACACACACACACACACACACACACACACACACACAGTGGTGGAGTCACAGCGCTGGACTGCTGGACCTGAGTGTGTGTGTACACAGAGCTGGACAGGTTTAATCAGCTCCTAAACGCCGGACGGTGAAGACGCTCAGTTCGGCCCAGATCAGCTCCGGCGGCGTTTTCGGTCGTCTTGGCAACCGACAGAGTGCGGCGATGATGTAAAATGAAAGTGCTGCAGCTGTTTTATGGGCTGCAGGAGAGATTTCAGGAGGGTGATTTTATTGAAGGAGGTGAAGAAGCTCGAAAGCTCTTTCCGTCTCTCGCCGTGCAAATGGAAATGGAGACTTCAATGGAACTTCAGTAATTACTCCAAACGCCGATCGAGGCCGAGGGGAAGGAGACTCCGGAGCCGAGCAGCACTACTTCACCTCAATCACACGCCGCTGACTTCAACAATATCTCCACGATCCTCCAAAACAAAAGTCTCATTACAGGTAATTACGGTCCGTCACTCTTCATCCTGCGCTTTCATCCCGCTATTGAGGCCGAGAGGGCCAGCAGCAGGGCCAGGAGAAGAGCTGCTATTACCACACACACACACACACACACACACACACACACACACACACACGCTCCTGATCCATTCATGTGAAGTGCTTCACTTTCCAGCTCCAATTACGGCCACAAGATCAAACCTGGACGCAGCAGTGGAGCGTTTCTTCATGGAGTTGAGCTTCAGCCTCCAAACGCCATTAAACCTGCCGAAGATCCATTTCTACTTCAATTACCATTAAAGATAATAAATAAATAAATAAATAAAAAAGACTCAGCAGCCAAACTCACAATTCTCCTGAAGTTACCAAAAGTCCACGAGTAAGAAACTAACGCAAATATGAATCACGTTTCTCCTGCAAAACTCCGAGGTTCTACATGAATCTGAGTCTAAACCGCGTTAAATAAAAGCTAAACACCGAGCGCCACGGCGCGTTTCTGTTCCACCACGAAGTTTTACTCCTCTTACACCACAGCAAACCCACCACAAATATATTTATTTATTAAACTATGATGCATCATACTTTTTATCCATTTACAGTTACATTTAATGTTGTAGAACATCCAAGTTAATCACTTACGTTATAGCAGCTACAAACAGCCTCTCTTTATTCTCTCAAAGTTCTCTCAAAGAAAGTGTGAAGAAGAAGCGTAGACTCCTCTGTCCTGAAGACGTCGGAAAGCTTCCAGTTACAGCTTCACCTCTGACTGTTACAAAGCGCTGACACTGGAGACTCCTTCCATAACAATTAAATAAACACATATCCCCATACAGAAAACTTCACCATATCAAAGATTACACACGTTTAATATAATAACATTTAAACGCGTTAATATAAAGCAGATAAACAGGAATAAATGTATAAATGACTTAATCATAAAATAGAAATGCAAATGTTTCAAACTGATATAAACTGAGTCTGAAGGCGGAGCTTGTCGATTATAAGCGGTCCCGTGGTTTGACGTGTTTGTGGAGCGTCACAGGAACAGCGACGGCGTTCAGATGAGACAGACACGAGTGTAAATCTTCCCAAAGCTGTTCTCCTGGACGTTTATCTTTTATGTGTAACGTTCACACGCTGCAGTAATTCAGATAAAAGTAGCTCCGGTTCCTTTACACTTTCCTGAAGGTTCTGTGGAACCCCTACGCCGTCAGAGACGCACAACTCCCACAAACTCCTCCCCCTGAGCAAGTAGTTCCGGCTCTGAAAGGAGCGAATCGACACGATTCCAGCTTCATTTATACACAAACACCTTCAACTGAACAATTTAAGAAAATATTCTACACAAAATATGTCATGTTTAGGATAAATGATTATTTACAGAGCTGGAGAGCGGAACAGACTTCACTTCTGAGTTCGGAGCGAAGAGAATTTCACAGGTGTCTTCTTGAAATAACTGAGTGTGAAAAGTTTCACTTGTGGTTTCTGAAGTGAAGTTTAAATTAAAACTCAATCAGAGCTCCACCATCACACACACACACACATACACACACACTTAATGAAAAGATGAGAGAGGATCGCTCAGGCCTCAGGTGGCCTCTGGAATGGAGAGGTTTAACACACACACACACACACACACACACACAGGGCACACTTAAGGACAGTGGGTGGGCCGTGTCCCTCTTGTTTGTTGTTGTTGATTGAACAAAGTTGCAGCAGACGTGGCTCTCGAGTATGAGTGTGTGTGAGTGTGTGTGTGTGTGTGTGTGTGTGTGTGTGTGTGCCATGTGGCTGGTTCTCAGTCTCCACTCCACTTCATTAGCATGTCTTTGTGTGTGTGTATAAAGGCCACAGAGAGACGGAGTTTTACCAGCTGCTGTCCGCATCCGAGTGCTCATTACAGACCTGCGGTTCCTCTGAGAACAGCGCCACATGTTCCTCTCTCTCTCTCACACACCCACACACACACACACACACACACACACACACACAACCGACACAAATCAACAATTTTACACTCCAAATGTTCACCCATGCTCATACATATGCTCACACACTCCATCCCATTGTGTGTGTGTGTGTGTGTGTGTGTGTGTCCACTATCTCCATACAAATCAATAGAAGGTAAATTTCAATCCAAGCCGCATGAGAAAGTGTACAGACCGTGCGGCCGCTCGCACAAAAACGAGAGCCATTGATGAAATTACAGGTCCAGGGAGTAATTGTGGAGGAAATAAAGCTGTGCTCGCGCTCCGGCCGTAATTACATTAGAGTCCGGACTCAATCAGAGACACGGAGACGAGG
>CM074994.1:265870-273697 GCA_037576825.1 Pangasius krempfi | reverse complement strand
GTGAAGTGTACACTCCTGTGTGAGGCGTGATGGTGGAGGTGTAAAAGAAGGTGAAGTGTACACTCCTGTGTGAGGCGCGATGGCGGAGGTGTAAAGGACGGTGAAGTGTACACTCCTGTGTGAGGCGCGATGGCGGAGGTGTAAAGGACGGTGAAGTGTACACTCCTGTGTTCACCCCAGTGAATGTTGAGGTAGTGAGGTAGAGGTCCCGTCTCAAACCCACACAGTAGTGCACTACATAGTGTGTAGAAATAGTTGACTTAATGCTGATATAATGTACAGTATTATGTCTCTATTCATCTGTCTGTCTGTCTGTCTGTCTATACGTCTGCCTGCACATCTATCCATCTCACTATACATCTATTGTTCTGTCTGTTTAAACAACCATTTATTTATCTGTCTATACATCTGTCTAATTGTCTGTCTATCCATCTATGGATTCATTTATTCATCCATCTGTACTTCCTATCTATCCATCAATCTCCGCCAGTCTGTCGGTCCATTATATATATATATATATATCTATTCTTTCAGCTGCACACGTACACATGCATTCATCCATACATTCAGTCTGTCTCTGTCTCTCTCTCTCTGTCTGTCTCTGTCTCTCTCTCTCTGTCTGTGTGTCTGTGTGTGTGTGTGTGTGTGTGTATATGTGTGTGTGTGTGTGTGTGTGTGTGTAAATCAGTGCAGTGCATCAGACCGTAAAACTGTGAATTTACAGCCTGAGAGAAATCACACAGATTTTCACATCTTTCTGTCTGTCTGACAGGATGGAGGGATGAGGTTTCAGAAACTCCTCTACCTCGTTACCTCTAATCACTTTCACATCGTATACGTAACAAAGACTCACAGTGAACTCGCTCCAGAGTTAATTATCATCCCAGACGAGTCTGAGGTCAGGGGTTACGAGTGACTGATTTCAGACGCTTCTCCGTCAGACGGCATGCAAGATTAGAGCAATAATTCCCAGAATTCCCGGCATGGGAATGATGGGCTGCTTGGCAGGACTCGGGGGGAATAAATACCAGTGTGCAGTTATTAAATTGAGAGTATAAATAACTGCGTCTGGCCCGTTACACCGCGCATCGACAGGACGCAGCTGCGTTTTTAATCACTCAGGAGAAGGAGAACTATGAGGACCACGCTGAGGTTCTGCAGCATTCTGCTTCTCCGTTAGTCCTCAGATCGGCTCCGATTAAAACCTGCAGCTGCACAGCGAGTTGGCGAGCGACCCTGAGCTTCTGATGTGGTCATTTGAGCATGTGGAAATGTTCATGTGTTCCTGCCCGCTGCCCCGCCCGGCTCTCTGTCTCCTAAAGCTAAAAATCCAAAGCTGACCTGCTGTCCTGACTCTCAGACTCGCTCAGAGCTCACTCCCCACTTATCCTGCTTTAATAATCATAATAATCATATATTTTATTTATAAAGCACTTTGCAGTGATCCACAACATTACACATTAAACGTGTGTACAGTATGAACACGCGAATAAACATGAATAAACGGGTGGAGCAGCTCTGAGGGTTTCTGGGTTTGTGCTGGAGAAAGTGACCACATCTGAAGGTGAGGGTCTCACACTGACAGCAGGCGCAGCTGCAGGTTTCAACCAGGGGGGGCGCCGCTGTGCAGCCCAACATGTGATCTGATCACCGCACACTAAACACATAACCGAAGAACAGAATGATAACAGATGGCTTTGAAAGAAATGCTGCAGTCTAAACGGCGTGACTGAATATTGTAACTGTAATATATTAAATTCGTAACGTCCGTAGCTGAAGATGTTCTAGAAATGTCATTGTTTTTGACTCGTTTGTGACTTAAGTGTAACTAGAGCCCTATTCAGACGGGATTAGTTTTACACGTGGAGCTGCGTAATCGAATTATTCCTTGAGCATCTCTGAGATTTTTGTCCTTCTGAAGCCACCATTCAGTCATTTTTTATGGACTGCGTGCATGTGTCTGGAAAGATTACGTTTTTTTTTTACCACAGTAATATATTTTATATTTATATACACACACACACACACACACACACACACACACACACACAGTATATCCCATCTGATCTGATGTCAGGTGTCATCATCAATCACACCCATGACTGAAAACATTAATTAATCAGACATCACATAACTACAATGACTACGAGATCTGGACAAAATTGTATTTTATGATTTTATCACTTCATATTATGACATTTATATAAATAAAATGTCCCCCAGATGTAGCCGATAGAGCCGTGTTTTCAGCTACACAGTGAACGAGACAGACTTCCGTTACCTGTTAGCTACATTAGTCTTGTTCTTCATTCACCAAACATGCTGACTGATTTGCGGTGATGAAAAAATGAAATGCGTTTCATATTTTGGCAAACTATTTAATCCCTTTGATGTGTCAGGGTTAAAGCGCGGCCCGTGTTATTTTAACGTCACGAGTCATTAGCCGAGGCTGATGGTCAAACATTAAAGACTCACTATTTCCACTTTGATAAAAGGCAAATGCTGAAGGGAAAAAGGAAACGCTCGAGTAATTATTAAATGAATAAATAAATAAATAAATAAATAAATATAGTTTTGAAGAATGAAGTCTTTTGATGCAAAAGATAAATGTTCTGTAACAACTAAATTAACTATGAAAGAGTTGCAGCTGCACATGTTCCTGAACTCAGACCTTCATGATATCATTCAGTCCCTTATTTAAATCTAATATCTGGTTCTGGTGAGAACGCTGAGATCAGACGGCTGTGCTCTCTCTCTTCATCTCTTCAACATGTCCCTTTAAAGCCTCAGTCTTTCAGTCTTTTAGTCTTTTTTCCTCCGTGTGAAACGTCCTCCTGCTGTGACGGAGCGCTGTGACGGGACACGGCGGAGAAAAACCTCTTTTCTCTCTCAGTCACACAAACACAAAGTCACAAAGTCAAGCACAAAGATGTCTACAGAGACAAAGCTGGGACTGGACATGAAGAGGGGCTGCCTGGGAAAATCGCCCAGCGAGGAGTGAAGAGCAGTGTGTGTGTTTATCGTCCGCTTTCTCAGACTCTTTTATAAAATACACGGCTCAAATTTACTTCCTGAACTTTAATGTAAGCAGGAAATCACAAATGTGGCACACATTAAGCTTAACACACACACACACACACACACACACACACACACACACACAAACATTTTTTTTAAAGTTTTGTGTAACACAGAGTAATCTGAGCAATATCCGATCTGTCAGGATAGAAATCTGAAATAAACTATTGCAGAGGTGTGTGTGTGTAATTCTGATCTCTATAGAATTATACAGAACTGTACTGAGCCCAGCTGTGTTTCACTCATAGCTCAGAAAATACACACAATCTATCCCATAATTCTGAAATATACAGATTGTGCATTTTAACTTCTAGCTTTTTTGGTCATGTTCCATGGATTGTTCAGTACCATAACCACGCCCACTGACATAACCACGCCCACTGACATAACCACGCCCCTCTACATTACCTTTAACCAGATCATTTTAATCAAATCAGTTACTCTGTGTGTGTGTGTGTGTGTGTGTGTATTTGCTCAGATGTCACTATCCAGTCACTACAGTGGTGTCGACTCAGCAGGGCAGAATTACCCACAATCCTCTACTTCCCACCATCTTCGTAATAAAATATATCAAAAACCACAGAGTGAAATATAGTAATTTCACACACAAACACACTCACACACACTCACACACACACACTCACACACACTCACACACACACAGTGTTTCTACAGCAGTCTGCCTGACTGACCGACATCTACACAGCACAAACCAGACGTCTTTTTTCTATTTTCTCATTCTCTCTCTCTCTCTCTCTTTCTCTCTCCGTCTTTCTTTCTTTCTCTCTCTCTCTCTCTCCATCTTTCTCTTCATTTCATGATTTTTTTTACTCCCTATTTAAAGCTGTGTTTTTTTAAACATTAATGAAATGTACGAGCTGACTCTTAGTTTTATGGTGTTTATGTTTAGATTAAAAAAATGTTTATTAGCATATCACCCTTTGTTAGTATATTACATAAATGTCATGATGACATCATCTCGCACTAGGGGTGGGGCTTATTTAAACGCTAAGCTAACGGAGTCTCGTAGTGTTCCTCGATCTGACACAAACACGAGAAGTCTCACCTCTGTCATCAAAACACACCGAGCTGTTATAACGGAGCACTGTGTGTGTGTGTGTGTGTGTGTGTGTGTGTGTATATACACATTCCCTCAGGTTTTCTGTGCAACTGCAGCCACAAAACCTTAAAAATAAATATTTATCAGTAAGTGTGTGGAGAGAGAGGCAGGTTACAGCCAGCAGCCTCAAACCCCTCAAATTATAATTCTATAATCCTGCGCTGCTCGAGTCAGGACACTGTGCAATCCAGCGACACTTCACCTCACAGCTGGGAAATAAACTAATAATAACATCATGGGGTCGTGTGTGTGTGTGTGTGTGTGTCTCCCACATGGTCATCAGTCTGCAGACAGGCAGATGAGTAACAATGATGTTGACCTGCTGCATGTGATTAAATACATGAAGATCTGGCAACCAGTCATCTCTCTGTCTCTCTCTCTCCGTCTCTCTCTCTCCGTCTCTCTCTCTCCGTCTCCTGGTTTGAAGTGAGAAGGACAGATCTGGAGAGCGCACTGAGGTCAGACTACATCAGGCATCTTTTTAATGACGAGTCAGCAAAATATAAAGAGAAACATATAATCAAACAGTGAGAGAGAGAGAGAGAGAGAGAGAGAGAGAGAGAGAGAGAGACAAAAAGACAGGGAGACAGAGAGAGTGAGACCGAAAGAAAGGCAGGGGAGAGAGATAGAGAGAGAGAGAGAGAGAGAGAGTGAGAGAGAGAGAAATAGAAAGAAAGAGACAGAGAGAGACAGACAGTTGTATACTGAATACTGAGTACACATATTAACAGAGACTAGCAGCTAAAGGAGAATATGACTCACACACACACACACACACACACACACACACACACACACACACACACACACACACTTCAGCTGTGTTTGATCCACAGTGATGATGATGATGATGATGAACTGTTCTTGCTCCATGTGTGTGAATCAATGTGTTCAGTTTTCCAAACAAATTAAATAACTAATACACACTCATTGTGTTTACACACACACACACACACACACACACACACACACACACACACTTTCTGCAATCTGACGATTTACATTTAGTGCACAAGGCTAAACTGGTGGCCATAAGCTTCCATTACTTGTTAGCGACATTAGCATCGTAGCCCATGCTCTCAGTAATTAAAACAGTCGTGTTCCTTTGACCTTTGCACTGAATGAACAAATGTTTGGGGAGCAACACAACCGTCGCTATGGTAACAGTTTATAGCGAGGCAACAGGAAAACAAAACGAATAGAGAACAATGCGAAACCTCTTTTACTCGTCTTCTTTAAACCCCGTGTGAAAAAGCTGTAAAGTTTTTCTTTCACTCGTGTGGCAGCTGATAAAGGGTTAATGTTGATCTTCACACACACTCACACACACTCACACACACTCACACACACTCACACACACTCACACACACTCACACAGGACAGAAGTTCTCATCAGTGGAGTGCCATTATTTATTTTTACATCCTCCTTTAATCACATCTTATTCTTATCCACGCCACAATGTTACACCACTAAGGAGTATTTTCATTTTCTTTTGTTTTTTTTTACACGTAAAAAATAATAATTTCCAGCATCTATTTTTTAGATATTTTTCTAGAAAAATTATCAAAATATTCTTTCAGGAAAGAAGAAAAAAGAAATTATCTTCCAAAGAACAAGAAGATCTCAGGCAGAGAGAAAATCCTCCTTTATTCCGGATATTTTTATTTCGTATTATTTTTCACAGTTTTAGAAAAGCCAGTAATCTGTAGAGATAAAAAACAACTGAACTTTGGTCAGTGTTAACAATAATAATAATAATAATAATAATAATAATAATAATAATAATAATAATAATAATAATAATAAGAGTGAAGACTAACACACTTCCTCTGAGACACGGGAAGTCAGACGATCGCATGTTTTCAGCTGCTGCTTATAACACACACTCAGAAGAAAGTGCTATCTACCCTCTTCCACATACATGAGCTCACAGACACACATGATTGGCTAGTGTTGCTGCGATTGACACTGGACAGGATGATGAGAATGATGACGATGACGATGGTGATGATGAGGATGGTGATGATGAGAATGATGTTGATGAGGATGAGAATGATGAGGATGAGGATGGTGATGATGGTGATGATGAGAATGATGACGATGACGATGAGGATGGTGATGATGAGGATGACGATGGTGAGGATGACGATGGTGATGATGAGAATGATGACGATGAGGATGGTGATGATGAGAATGATGTTGATGACGATGACGATGGTGATGATGAGGATGATGACGATGACGATGAGGATGGTGATGATGAGGATGGTGATGAGGATGGTGAAGAGGACGATGACAGGTATGTAGTCAGTGTTTGGTGTCATGCAGTAATGTAATCGTTGCCATGGTGATAAGATCATTTTAATAATGAGTGATGATTATCTATTGTAGATTTCTTCCCTAAATACATCTTAAATGTTCTACTGCAAAAAAAAAAAAAAAAAAAAAAAGACATCTACGACAGTGTTCTTAAATCTCACTGCACAGCACATCGGGATCTCACTCCAGATCAGCGCTTTTCCTCACAGCAGGTTATCTTTCAGCACGCAGCGAGAGCTCACTGGGTTCCTGCTACCGCAGATTAGCAGGTGGACTTTAAATTTCGCCTCCATGATGGAAAAAGTTGAAAGAACGTTTCCAATTTTTCATCGCAGTTCCATTAAAAATGTAGTTTTGGGGCAGAAATCTGACAGAGAGAGTGTTTAACAAACAGAGTGATGAAAGAACGTGAGAACGTTGAGTTGAAGTTGCATGATTGATAGAAGTAGCTCAGTGGAAGAGATTTACGAGGATGTTTTCAGCTCTGCACACTCCTCAGAACACCTTTTTGTGCTTATTGGTTTGTTTCATTCTAAAACCAAACCAGAAGAATCAGTTTCACTCTGAATCAGACTGGCCACACCGACTCACCGGTGTGAAAGCGCTCTTAGAACCGAGCGTAAAATTCATTCAGGAAGTGCAGCAGCTTTCAGGAAGCATTTTTTTTCAACGTGGGAACAAAAGCTGCTTTCAGAAAACTCTCCAAATGTTAACATGCAATCAGGAAATATATCAGGCTTCTTATCTGCCAAACACAACTGCTGTACATAACGACTTTTAGTGACAATCAGTCATAATATTTTGGTTGTTAGGAAACACACCTCTTCAAACCTGATGATTTTTAATCTTCCCTCCTGGTCCCAGTTACAGCGGTGATGATTAAAACATGCAGTTTTCATGAAGATAAACAAGAAACTATACACTTACTTTGTGTTAGAAACAAACTTAGCATTTAAGAGACGTGAAACTTTATGTACATACGTTATTCTCTAACAGAAGTGAAAACAGGAACATTAAATGTAACTATAAACAGATAAAAAGTATGAGGTGTAATTGTTTGGTAAATTGACGTGGTGAAAGAGGAATGAAACACTTGGGGAAGTGCTGTGAGGTGATAACAGTAACTCTGCTTCATCACACCACCCAGTCGTTAATTATTTTCCAAACCCTGAGTGTTTTATTCCTAACAGAATTCCGAACTACTCCTTTAACGTGCAGTGTGAAGCTGTAGGAGTGAAAGGGTTAACTCTGGAACGCATGTCTCTGTCAGAAGCAGCTGTTTGATGGAGGAATGAACACACTGGCCTTT
>CM074994.1:255870-260870 GCA_037576825.1 Pangasius krempfi | reverse complement strand
TGCGTATATTATATTGTTGTGTAATTTTGTTATTTAATCAGCATATCTGCAGATGTGTAACACTTTCATAGCTAAAATGGAGTAAAATTACAAATCAGAAAAAGGCCTTGGGTTCAGTGTGAACGGCTTAAAGCATTACACCAGACACAAAGAAAGCATTACACACCTCTGTGGGTAATAAAAACACAATAGTGAATCACTGTGTGTGTGTGTGTGTGTGTGTGTGTGTGTGTGTGTGTGTGTGTGTGTGTGTGTGTGTGTGCGCGTGTCTGGTCGAGGCTCGAGCAGTCATCACCCGGGATTAACTTCATACGTCTGAGGAATGCTGCGTTTAAAGTCGCTGAATTCGCTCTTCAGCTCGTTCAGACGGTAATCGACACAAATTAAGCCGAGACTCAGCGTTTATTTTCCTCTGGAGCGCCGTGCGGCTTTTCCACTCACACACGAGATTTATCTTAAATATTTAACCAACACTAATCAGAGGTGCTTCTCCACCACAGAGCAGACGACTCGCATGCAGACGAGACCAAACAGCTGAAGAGACGCGAGCGCTTAAATACAAACACATGGAGACGAGGCCACGGTCACAGAATCCTACAGAGTGTGAGAACTGTCCAATAAATCACCGAGTGTGCTGCTGTTACAGGAAAATAATCAGCGGCGGGGTGGTGCGATGAAGCGGAGTTACTGTTACCACCACAAAGCTGATTACTTTCCTCCAACAGCACGTCCGAGTGTTTTATTCCTCTTACACCACAGCTGTTTACCTACAACTACAATGTTTTACTTAAAGAACGATAGTCATACGTTTTAATCTGAAAAACCACAAAGAAGCGTAAACTCCTCTGTCCTGAAGATGTCGGAAAACTTAGTTACAGCTTCACCTCTGACTGTTACAGAGCGCTGACACTGGAGACTCCTTCCATAAATGTAAAATAATAAACATCTTACAGAAAACTTCATGACAACTATTACACACATTTTTTATCCATTTATTATTACCTGAGTGTCAGCTGTACACGTCCCTGTGAATGAGCTATTACTATAGAAATGTATCAGAGCGAGTGCATTAATACAAACCTGCGCTACTGTCAGGGCTGCTGTTATAGAAAACTAATCAACACCTTCTGACCAATCAGAGCGCAGGATTCAGGAGCACTGAATGCCACATCACAAACTCTATCATCATACCAGCATGTTAGCACATCTTAGTATGCATTCCATTATCAGAATGAATACACGCATGCACTCTCACACACACACACACACACACACACACACACACACACACACACACACACACACACACTGTATATCCCTGGACCCTATGCATTCATACAGTGGATAAAGGAATCATTCATCACTTCCTGCTGCAGCACACCTGGATAAAAAATGCGAACTCATTCTCCAAATCACTGCCTACCACACACACGCGCACACACACACACACACACACACACACACACACACCCACACACACACACACACACACACCCACACCTGCAGCTGAGCCCGAGTCATTAAGTGTAATGATAGGCGCGTCTGGATGCTGTCAGGTGGATCTGGCTCTGTGCCAGCTGATACTGTGAAGCCATCAGTGGAACATCAGCGTTATGAAACAGACGGTGGTCACATGATCAGTCTGATAGCCGTTAAGCTCGTATCTGATCAGGACAGAGCGAAAGGTGAAAATGTGTTATCAGGTTCACACCCTCCTGCTGTGTTCAGGTGTCTTTGATCATTCAAATGATTTTATAGCATCAACCTTCACACACTCGGCCCGATGTCTGTAATGAACGCGATGCAAGAACTCGGGTTTGTATGTGGGTCAAAGACGAGGCGTGTCTCTTTCTTCTGTATCCAGAGGCTAAGAAATTTATTGAGAGTTAATTATTAACTCACACTAGCAATGTTCATTTTCTACACACGTACGCAACATTTAAACCAGGATTTACTCAGTTCTACACAAATTAGTCACAACACTAAAGTGACAAATCCAAACGAGCGTTTTGAATGATTCCTCTGGCCGATCCGATGGAGCGCGGGGTCCGACGTTTCCTCAGTTCCCCGCTCACAACTGTAGCTCCTACCTGCAATTAGAAAACCTTATAAGCGTGGTTTCATCTCCGCCTTTTACATACACCCTCGAATCATCAGTAAATGTGTACAGAGACGTTAGGAAGAAAAATAAAGCTTGGAAGGAAGTAGCAGAGATCGTTGGTGCTTCTGGTGAGTTTACGTATGTAGCTAGTACAGTGAGCTCGCTTTGCTAATCTAATCGGAGAACGAAGCCGATCACGTAACACGTAAATCACGTAACAACTGAGTTTCACACTGATTAGTGCGTTATATAATTTGTGTTTAATGAATTAGCTTTGTAAGATATATTTGGCTACTACCATTTCTCATCAGAATTTAAAAAGAACAAAATCAACGCAGGACAGGCCACGCCCATAAGCGACAGATGACAAGCGATATGAGAGACTCGTCAGTGTGAATGTAATGCTTTTTGAGAAACTTTTTTCTCAACTGAATCACTTCTAATGTGTGAGCGCTGACTTTAGGCCACGCCCATTAGCTGAGTCTGATGCTGGTGTGGAGTGACACCAGACTCGGTCCGAGAGCTGCAATAAGAGACGGAGTGGAATAAAATCTTGGCAACGTGAAGAATCCGACATTTTTAAGAAGCGCTCCACTTCCTGTGGTTAGCGCGGCTAAAAGCCGTTAAAGTGAAGATGTCTGTCTTTACTAGCCTATTTCACTAGCGCCATGTTACAGTGTGTAAGTGTGGCTAAGGGCCATGTATACAGATTCCATCCTGCTCCACACGCTGTATTAAAGCAATTAACACTGCAAATTATAGTCAGAGGGCTACAGGAAACAGGAAGTGGACATGAAACTCCACCCCTCAGACACTTTGGCTCCACATGATGAGCCACACGCCATCATTTTTTAAAGTTAGACCTTATAAACCAACGCGGCTACTTCCTGTAGTTATGCTGCTTTAAAGCTGGGTAAATGAAGACTAAAGCAACGAGCTGATCCTCTAAAGAGTTTTACTGAGTTATAAACCACAGCAAGGTCATTTTTATACACTGCACTTCGTCACGCTGTGGCCCTGACAGGCGCCCGAGCGAACATGAACGTGTCGATGTGGAAAACGCTCTTCATCTGCACTAATTATTCCCTTAGTATGAGTCTGTGGGATTGCTTTAGTTCCTCAAAAAGTGAGGTGACCCATACTGAGGATTTGTGCTCTGCATTTAACCCATTCAAGTACACACACACACACACACACACACAGGGAGCAGTTGGGGGTTCAGTGCCTTGCTCAAGGGTCTCACCTCAGTCATGGAATTGAGGGTGGAGGAGATGCTGGTCATTCACTCCACCACCTACAATCCCTGCTGGACCTGGGACTCAAACCCACCACCTTCAGGTTCCCAGTCTGACTCTCTAACCATTAGGCCACGACTCTGTCGGGCTGTCTGTCTGTATATGTGTATTTATTAAAAAAAACTAAAAAGTAAAAGTTGATTTAATCCGAACCTCAACAATGCAAAAACAAATCAGCTGCAGATAAATAAAATCACTTCAGCTTCTGATCTCATGTCTTCCTGTCTGTGGAAACATCTCAGGAACCAGAACTAGAACTCTTTCTGGAACTTTTACTTTAGAGGAGACTGCTGCAGCCTGGTGCACATTAACAGGGTCAGGAGTACAAACCGCTCCAGTGTGTTCTTCATTCCTCATTCACAGAAACACACAATAACACAACACATCTCCATCAGCACACAACATGGCAGCAACACACAACTTTTTGTTTTGTTTAGATCAGAAAACTCCTCAAACTCTCTCTCTCTCACACACACACACACACACACACACACACACACACACACACACACACACACACACACACACTGTTTTGTCGGGTAATTACGGTAATCCCGCTGCGTTATGAATAATCCCTTAATGTGAAAAGGGAATTCGGTGTACTGGCCCTTTAAATCTAATTATAGCGCCGGTCTGAAGCGATCTCCTTAACCGGCAGCGCGAGCGCAGCTCCGGGAGCACGGTGCTTCACTAAACCTGGGGGGAAAGTTACCGGAAGTGTGTGTGTGTTCCGTTACCTTGTTGAGGTAGGGGTTACGGGTGATGTCGTAGCCTCTCTTCCTGGTGACCACAGCGGTGCTGCGCTTCTCCTCCGCTCCGTCCTTCATCTTCACCATCATCATCATGCTCTCCCACTCACCGGACTCGCGCGCGACTAACCGGCGGGCCATGTTTAACCTTTAAATAGCGCGCGGGCGGCGACAACAAGGAGCGAGGGCTCGCGCGATTACATTATAATCACGTGTGCAGGAGAGGAGTTAAGCAACAGTAAAGCTTTCATAACATAACTCTGATTAATCTGAGCCTTTAAACCAGAAATTAGTTAACTGATGAATTAATTATAAACCTTTTATGTTTAGTTTGATCCACATCCATAAACCATTCATTTAAAGTTTGTTTGTTTGTTCATTACAAACAATTCCTTAATTTCCACTTCACTTCATTTAAAAGCTAATATCTAATGCTAGGCTGTGATTCCCACTGATGCAAAATATTACTAAATATTACTAAATATTACAATTTTTTTTTAATTTTTCTGATTAACAGAACCATCTAAAATCTCGATATGTTTATAATAATTTATGCATAAAGGGGTTAAAAAATACTCAGCAAACACGTGACACTGCTGTCCTTGAAAACAGAAATTCATTAAAAACGCATTTTCACCCTGTAATCTCACTGTTCCACTTCCCTCCCTTTCATTCACACACACGTACTCAGTTTTAGTCAGTCATACTGAGAGCAGGGAGCAGGTGGAGGAAAACCTGGAGAGGTGGAGGTTTGAGCTGGAGAGAAGAGGAATGAAATTCAGTCGTAGTAAGACTGAGTACATGTGTGTGAATGAAAGGGAGGGAAGTGGAACAGTAAGATTACAGGGTGAAGAG
>CM074994.1:197743-205243 GCA_037576825.1 Pangasius krempfi | reverse complement strand
ACGATTCTTATCTGCCTGGTTTGACTTTCGACGTTCCTCCTCTTTCTTTTTGTTTTTCTTCACCTTGGGCTTGGCTCCAGGAGATTTGTCAGTGAGACGCTCCATGATTTTACCCTTGAGGCTAAGCTGGGTGCTGCTGTGGCTGCGTTTTCGGGACCGAGGGTCATCTGGGTGCAAGCTTAACTCTGGAGTACCGTTTCCACTACTATCTGGAAGCGTGACGATGGAAGGTGAGGAACTGTGTCTTGTTATTCCTTCATGAGGTTCATCACCTGATGATGGAACTGAGAGAAATTCCAGCGTGCCACCAGCCACCAATTCAGGAAGTGTTCGAAACTGGTTGCCAGGAAACGGGCCCATGTTGACCTGAGGTTCAGCAGATGCTTCTGAGGTGTTGGAACTGTCTGAGTCTGTTCGAGACCAACCTTCTGGAGGTGAAGGTGTCTCAACTGAACTGTCTTCCACCATTTGCACCACCCTGTCTACCAGTTCAGCAAGAATCACAGAAACAGCCATGTTTATGGACTCTTCCTCTAATTCTGCCTCTTGTGTTGCCTGATCACACGTGTTAACAGTACTGCCACTTCCTTCCAGCTCACTCAAGCTACCGTTGTCCACAGTGGAGGACTGGGAGCCAGTTGACTCTGAGCTCGGCGGCTCCCCCTGCTGGTCCGGGGGTTGATATTCAGCACAAAGATGTACGTTTTCGATGCTGAGGCTCAAAAGTGACAGACTGTCACTTAAAGGATTCACCGTTAGGCTGAAGGGCTCCATATCATCCAGAGGAAGGACTTGGCCCTTCAGGTTATCCTGAGACATACAGTAATCTGTAAGACAGACCATGGAAAAACAGAGCATGGAAGATTGTCAGAAATGTATTTGATTCTCAGATTGTCCCTAGATCAGACAGCGTCAGATGAACAAAATTATAAACAAAGCAACAAAAACAAACGCAGAATTAAACTGCACTTACGGTCAGAGCAGCCTGCGCCCTCCAAGCATCCAACTTCATGTGGCTCTGATCCCGGTTCTGGTGCTGGAGGTTCGGGAAAGGCCCAGGTCCAGTGGCGCTGAGCCTGCACACGCTGGATGGACACACGATGTGTTTTTGGATGCAGTAGCAGCAGAAGAAGTGGCTCAAGAACTCGGGCGATGTCGTGTCTCTGAAGAACCTGATTAAGCCACGCCCGCCCCACAGCACTCACCGAACCGTCCCAGAAACTTAGACTGTCCAACATGATGAAGAGAGACCTGCGGGAGGTCCGACATGAAGAAATTAACCTCTGAATTAAGTTTATGTTCACATGCTCACTTTTACAATGGAGATCAGTAAACAAGCAGAAAAGCCTTCTCCTGATCAGTGGTTTTTAATTTATTGATAAACTGATAAACTCCGCTGCCCACTGCACATCCTGAATGTTTTACCTCACCTGTCAAAGGTGCGGCTGAAAGGTGAAGACTTGGTGATGTTCAGGTCTCGTGTTAGATGCCACAAGACTGAAAATTTCACATGAGCCTCCAAACGGATCCTCTGAAAAAATGAGAAAAGAGGGTTGTTTAGGAAGTGATGCAAACATGTAAATAGATTTGTTCCATGCATATTGATCATATTTTCATGCATATTAAAGAGACCCACTTTGTCTCGATGCATGAGCTGGTTGCTGATGACGTCCTCGCAGATGCTGGAGGAGGGAACGAGGTTGTGTAGCTGATAGAAAAGTTCCACACTGCGCTGATGATGCTGAGGAGTTGCTTCACCCAACTGATCCCACAACAACACCGCCACGCTCTACACCCAACCGGTGGGACGAGAAAGAGAGCGAGAGCGAGAGAGAGAGAGAGATGAACATCAAAAAGCAAAGAGGAAGCGTGAAGAAAGAACCTTTTATACTAATGTCACTCATTATTGTTAAAAAAAATTAAACTATTGAACTGAAAAGAAAGACCTCAAATCTATATAAAACACTGGCTTAACCTCCTGGTAGACCACTCTACCCTAGAAAGAATCTAAATTTAATCCAGAGCAATAAATAATTTCAGGACATGTGGTCATGCTTCTTACAGACCATCAAGAAATAGTTCCTCTTTTCACACCTTGTTTTGGCTAGAATATTTATTCATATAACTTGTTAATTATCCTCTTCCTCAATTCTCTCCAGTGCAGGAAAAGAGTGTTATTTAGAGAATGTGTTATTGTGTGTGTTATTTACAGTGTAGTGTAATGATATTAAATATTCTATGACAGTTTCTGTAATAAAATATCTGACATAAATATCTGCCCTGCCACTGACTCAGGACTCAGTGCCCCATGGATCAAAAAAGTGCCCTCTAGAGTGCCTCTGTGGTAGATAAACTGGGATCAAATGGGGGGGAAAAATGCATGCATTTTGTTGGTTTCTTCATATTGCAAGTTTTAAGATTTTGTGTGAGTGTGACATGATGATCCGACGAGCATTTCTTACATCTCTTTTGGAATAATCTAGTTCAGCATACTGAAGCAGCTCAACTTCCTGTCTGCGCTGGAACAACAGGAGCATGTAAAGTGGGAATAAATGATTTCGAGGTGTATGTGATCATATACAGGTGATAATGCATTATAACGACCTGAAAGTCAGTAAAGATAGTTTCAGGTTATATTTACTAAACCACCTCTGCGCTGCGTCTGCGCTGCGTCTGCGCTGCATTTCTACACCTAAGCACCATTGCAGATTTGTTTCTGGTGTAAAATGGGCCAAATGTTTTAAAAGACTATTTAAAGTTTAATTACTTTCCACAGCAAAAAGTTGGAAAGGCTATATTTACCTGCATTAATATCCATCTATCTATCTATCTATCTATCTATCTTTCTTTCAAATAAATGAACAAACAAAAAAACAAACAAATGAATAAATCCCAGCCATCATTAACTATTTCCCCATCAATATTTCATAATTTTAATGTAGAAATGAATTCCATTTGGCAGTTCACCCTGGGAGGTGGGTTTTTCAGGATGATAAATTGTTCTTTACAGTGGATGTGTATGCATATTCAGGCTTTAAATGCTGTAGTATAAGACCCTCTTTACAGCAGGGTTTCTGTTAGGAACACTCCATACTGTATTCAGAGGTGTTTACAGAATTAGAACTGGAACAGTGAATGAGATCGGACTCTTATTATGCTGAAATAAAGAATCTGAACATTCTGAGTTTAAAAACTCTGCACCATCAACACAATCTAAATTCAGATATTAAGCCTAAAGCTCTACATTCAGTAACTCTGACATGCACACATACACTGGACAGAATATGAGTAAGCAGGAGGAAGAGGAAGAAACGGTCAGGAAGGTGGGCACCACGGCCTGCAACATCTTCAATGAGCTGCGGTTAGAGAAGAAGCTCTGTGACGTACTCATCACAGTCGACAATGCCGAGTTCCACGCGCACAAGAACATCCTGTGTGGCTGCAGCCCGTACTTCAGGGCTCTCTTCACCAACGGCTGGTACCCTCCAGATAGGCACGAGTACAGAATCCCTGACGTTTCCTGTGAAATAATGGAGCTGATCATGGAGTACGCATATATACACCATGTTAACATCACGGAGGAAAACGTGTGTGAGCTGCTGATCACTGCCGATTATCTGGTGTTGAGCCTCCTGGTAAACGAATGCTGTGCGTTCCTGAAGGCTCAGCTGTGTCTGGAGAACTGCATTGGCATTTGGCGTTTTGCTCAATTCTACTTCTTCAAGAAGTTGAAGCAGCAGGCCTTCCACTTTATCTTGCACAACTTTGAGGAGATGGTGCACGTTTCTGAGGAATTTCTGGACCTGACGGTTGAGCAGCTGAGTGAGATCATCGAGAATGACCAGCTGAATGTGAAAAAGGAGAACGTGGTGTTTGAGGCTATCTTACAGTGGATTGAACATTCGCTGCAGAAACGGAAAGCACACATAGGAGTGTTACTGCCCAAGGTGCGCATGGCGCTACTGACGCACGATTACGTTATGGATAATGTGAGGAATAATGCTTTAGTGACAGACAATGCGGCTTGTAAGCCGATCGTAATCAGCGTTATGATGGGCATGTACGGCCTCAATGCAGACGGATCTCTCAGCTCTGATCTCACGCGACCCCGTCTGCCCAGCGCCGTTCTGCTGGCCATCGGCGGCTGGAGCCGCGGGAGTCCCACCAACGCCATAGAAGCGTACGATACGCGGGCGGAGCGCTGGGTCGAAGTGACGTGCAACGATGAGAGTCCACGAGCCTATCACGGGACGGCGTATCTGAATGGCTTCGTGTACTGCATCGGAGGATTCGACAGTGTGAATTACTTCAGCAGTGTGAGAAGGTTTGACCCCATCACCAGAACCTGGGCTCAGGTGGGCCCCATGCACTCCCCCCGGTGTTACGTGAGTGTGTGTGTGCTGGATGGTTGTATCTATGCAATGGGAGGATTTGATGGCAACGAACGGCTTAACACAGTCGAGCGATACGAACCTGAGAATAATCAGTGGAGTATGATGGCACCGATGCACGAACGAAGGAGCGACGCAAGTGCTACAGTACTGGACGGCAAAGTGTATATATGTGGAGGGTTTGACGGGAATGACTGTTTGTTCACGGCGGAGTATTACAGTCCTCAGACGGGCCAGTGGACGCTCATCACCCGCATGAGGAGCAGAAGGAGTGGAGTGGGTGTGGTCGCATACGGCGGGCAGGTTTACGCTGTCGGTGGATTTGATGGTGCTAATCGTTTAAGAAATGCAGAGGCGTATAATCCTCAGACCAATTCATGGAGACGCATTCCAGCCATGATCAACCAGCGCAGCAACTTCGGCATTGAGGTGGTGGACGACCTCCTGTTCGTTGTTGGAGGATATAACGGCTTTACCACCACCTATAAAGTGGAGAGTTATGATAAGGAAACTGCTGAATGGCATGCAGTCGAAGACATGAGGATTTTCCGCAGTGCTCTGAGCTGCTGTGTGATGTCCGGTTTACCCAACATGGCCGAGTACGCCGCACCCCGAGACGTTCCCTATGAAGTCCCCCACAGCTCACGAAGCACGAGAGGCTACCTCACAGCTCCTGACTACGTCTAAGACTTACAAATAAACCTCTCCGTTCAGCAGCACCCTTCTGGCCTCAAGCATCAAACCACACACTCTGGAGCAGTCGAACTACTGAATTAGCCTTTTGTTCACTCCCTGATGCTGCAAGCCATTGTACTCGAAACTCTACCACGTGGAAAAGTGCAATGGAACAGTCATTCAACTCGGAATTCCAAGTCGGGAACTTGGGCAACATCCACCTTTCCGAGTTCTCTGACATAAACACACCTGACGTCACAACAACATGGCGGCGCTCACACAGTCAACGGTAAACAGAATTCCCTTCACATTATGTTCTACATGATAAAACTTGACTTGACGTGTAGTTGCTGTGTTGCAAGTTTAGATTTTTAACGTAATTCCGCTGCTTTCAGCCAAAATTTCCTAACATGATGAGATCACTGTAATATCATTTTTATGAGCAAAGATGAAGAAGACGGTTTGATCTACATTACACATCATTTCTCCATAAATCGCAGAAATAATTCGTGTAAACCTTGTTAATATGTTTTTGAAACTCAGAGACTAGTCATACAAATATGACCTTGCTCTGGGTATCCATGGTTTTCCGAGCCAACTGGAAAGCTTTTAGATCGGAACTCTGGAAAATCGACTCTGAACTTTCAGAGTTGCGAGTACAGCGGATTGCAGCATTAATACCTGCAGACAGACAGAGAGACTGGGCTCTAATTCTTACTACTACAATACTATAAACTGTAAACAGGCCAAGTTAAACAACACTAAACTTTAGATACAAGGAATACAAAAAAGGACAAGAAATAATGAGGGAAAGAGTAGAAGAAAAGGAGAGAGAGAGAGAGATGAATGAGAATCAAATCGAAAGAATAAAAAACAAATCAAGAGGAAAAAAGCAAAAAAGTGAGAGACAAACACATTATACAAGGAACTGACAAGAAAGTTAGAAACACAAAAAAGAAGAAATAAAGAAATTGAAAAAATAAAAGAGTGAGAGACAGAAAGAGAGAAAAGAGAGGGCGAAAAAAAAATAGATAGAGGAAGAAAAAAGGTAGAACATAAATGACAATTGGGAGAACCATATAAGAGGAAGAGAAACAGATAAAAAAATGAAAAAGAGGAAGAAGAGAGTGAGGAAAGAAAGGAAAGAAATGAAGAAAGAGAGATTAACGTATCACCTTGAAAAAGTCGCTGCTGTCTGCGATGTGCTTTAACATCCCCTGCGTGAGCGGCGGCCTGATCACCACGGCAACACGGCCCTGGCTCGGGCTCATCGGCTGGGAGGAGTCGGCCACGCCCACCCGTTCTGCTGTCACCATGGCGACGGACTGAGTCAGACCCACCAGGTCCATGAGGAGGGAGACGGCGACGGCGCGGACACTGAAGTCCAGCTCAGAGAAACAGGCGTTCATCAGAGCCTGGAGCCACTGAGGAGGCGGAGTCACACCGCCGCTGTCTGACATCATCATCATCATCACACACACATATACATCATTAATAATTATATACAAGCAATAATAACAACAATAATAATACACAATAAATAAATAATACACTATTATTGCACGTCTCTGCTGATCCATTTATTATCACTGTTGTAGTTCTTGTTATTATTAATTTATAAGTAATTATATACAGTAATAAATAATAATAAACAAATAATAAATAAAACAGTAAGATTACTTAGAAAAGTAAAACCAGAATAATCATAAGAAAATGTTTAAATAAGTAATAAAATACAAATGAGACTATGTTACGTTAAACGTGCGCTGGTTAAATAAAATGAATGTCTAACCTTCGTGCTCGTCTCTGGCGGGGGATTTGAGGTTTCCCTCGGCGACGTACACGGGGAAACTGGAACACTCCAGGAAGAGCTGGCACGCAGCCGTGAACGCAGACACACACTCCTTCTGATCAAACACGCACAACCTCTCTGTTAACTCCGCCTCCCCCTGGTTAGCCCCGCCCCCCGTGTGACCCGGTGCGATGTAGAGTTCCACCAGTCTGCACAGGAAGTGCTGGAAGTGCTCGAGGCAGCGTTGCATCACTGGAGCACCCTGAGCTTTAGAGGCTGCAGCAGAAACGGGCTGGAGTTTGGGATTGGACCGGGGAGGGGCGTGGTCATCAGACTCCGCCTCCTCGTACTGAACAAAATCTGTAAAGCTGCTCTCAGGAGAACGAACGACCGAGGGACTTTCCCTGTCCTCAAACACATCCTCACTCACCGGGACATCCAGAGACGACGGGGCAGCCTGAGAGACCGAGAGAGAGAGAGAGAGAGAGAGAGAGAGAGCGATAGAGATGGGGGGCAGAGAGAGAGAGATAGAGATGAAGAGAGAGAGAGAGAGAGGTGGAAAGAGAGAAGGGGGACAGAGAGAGAGAGACATGTGGAGAGAGATGAAGAGAGAGAGAGAGAGAGAGAGAGAGAGAGAGAGAG
>CM074994.1:161136-167014 GCA_037576825.1 Pangasius krempfi | reverse complement strand
AGTAAAAGACCTTGGTGTGATTATCGACTCTAGTCTTTCTTTTGAAGCTCATGTAGATAATATCACTAGGATTTCTTCCTCATATCGTCTCAGGGAGTTTTTCCTCACCAGTGTCACCTCTGGCTTAATCATTAGGGATAAATTCATTCATTTAAATTTATATCTGGAATGTATTTATTTCTGTAAAACTGTTTGTGACAATGTCTATTGTTCAAAGCACTATACAAATTAAACTGAAACTAAACTTTAAACTAAAACTTTATGGAACGTGGTGAATAATTTTGTAGTTCTCTATCTCGCTGTTTACAGAAACACAACAGTCCGGAAATTTAAACATCAGTCCTAACTTAGAACATCAGGTTGGAGCACCAGGAATATTTCCCTCAGGTCTGGTTGTTAGTTACTGAATAAAATGTGTAATGAGCAGAAAATTAGCTTCCACAACACTGGAGCGTTAAAGTGGAACCAAACTCAATGACACTCAAACGTATAATCTGCAGACGACAGGAAATGTAGTGGGGTTCCGTCTTTTCTTAATGATTTGCAGAAAACATACCAGAGAGAAACAACAGGTAGTCGAGTAAAATCTGTGACATTCTGAACAGAACAGTGAGGAGTGTTTAGGTGGCCGTCTGGCCGTCGCCCTGCAGCTCACAATCCACTTCCCAGAGAACTCACCGTTACTCCACTCACTAATAATTAAACATAAATAAAAGACAAACTCAGTTTTGGGGGGGTGAAAGGGGAGGAGTTTTATTTATTTATTTTTTGATCAAATTGGACAGTGCTTTAAAAACTTTACTACATACCAATTACAATAAAATGGGCTTCATGTTTCTTTTTTTTCCTCTTAAAGTGACATTTTAAAAGTTTGGGACAAATTCAAAGCCAATTATCAGGGAAAGCTGAGAGACTTTTACACACACACAGAAAAGTGAAAAAAATTAAAGATAATTATTTTTAAAAAACCCAAAAAAACAACAACAACAAAAAAAAAAATCACAGCGGCGTATTCAACTGCGAGTCTGCGGAGGAAAAAACTCACTCCTGGATACACCGAGTCGCTTAAATTAAAATCTACTGAAAGAGTAATCAATAAAAAAAGTTTTTTTTTTGTAAAAACATGGTTCTTATTTAAAAACGGAGCTGGTGTGAGTGTAAAAGCCTGTCAAATTTCAACTACATATATATATATTTTGTTTAAAAATGTTTGCACTTAAAGCTGGTTTTCTCCTCTGCGCTGTGTGGAATAAACTCCTGTGCAGGATCACTGGCAGAGACGCGGCACAGCGCAGAGGGACTTCCCCACGCTACAGGCAAATCTCTTCCTTTTCTTCTTTTTTTTTTTTTTTTTTTTTTTTTAAACAAAAATAATTTCAGCATTTCAAATCAAGCCACGTCTTCTGCGTGACTTACATTCAGTGTTATTACTAAAAATACTTTCTGGCAGGTTTAAAACAACCCTGCGTTTTATTGTACAATATGCTACAAGGTTTTATACATTTCATTATTTACACGGCTCCGATGCACAGAGTCGTCTTCCGGCTGGCCGTTAACGCGCCGTGAGCGGGACAGGTACACGGTGACCAGGCATGTGCCGATAATCACATACACGGTATAATCGCGATAATATAATAATCCAGTTTTTACCAAAACTTATCAGGGATAACATAAACCTGTTGAAGAGGAAGTGATGCGATTGTATTTGTACTGACAGCTAAACCTGTGATAATCCATACAGCATCAATATAATTCATTTCAAATCATTTACTATTTTTAGGTACAGTATCATTATAAAGTTCTAAGACGTGGATGTGATACGGCACACGCCTACACGCGTTACAGAATGCGCAAATAAGAACTGGGGGTTTCACTACACACTCACAACATGGACACACAGTGCAAGTCAGAGATCGAGTCAAAAAGAGTCTAAAACTTTGGCCCCTTTTTTAAAACGTAAACAGTTTAAATGCTACAACGCGACTTTAACGACGCGCCGCATGGCAAACAGGCGAACGGAGTCAGACAGCGAGATGATCAACACCCCGCTGTCTCGCCTCCATACGCCTTCCTCCGCATCGTTCACCATGAAGCTGCCGTACGCCACCGATTGCGTTCAAATCTCCTCTCTGGTGTAAATCCAGGAACCTCGACAAACGTGCTGACATCGCGGCTGACTGTGGTGCTGTTCCCGATTACTGCTTTAATTAGAGCGTTTAGAAGCGCTCCTTTAAACCGGCCCGAAAATAAACTGGGCATGAACCATCATCAGATCATCAGCACACGTACGTCTGTGATCATGTGACCAAGGGGACTCGCTGTAAGTGAAACTGTATTACTTCAGTAAACTTAAACACTTCTGATTGATGGAACAAAGCAAAACAAAAGAGATGCTGCTTATTTACACACCTTGTGGAATTTCAACCCCCATAGTGCAGTGCGCACAGCGCCAAGGGTAAAAGTACAGGAGCTGAAAGCACAAGGTGTGTGTGGGCCACATTGTGAGGATAAATCACACACACACACACACACACACACACACACACTTTCGCATTTGGTTTGCATCAAAATTTTCCTCTCCCCCCAAAAACAGATCGATTTTCTCTGATCTATAACCGGAGACGAGGCTCGTGTGTGCGAAATCGCCAGGCGTGAAAGTAAACGTGAGGGCGAGATGACAGGCGTTAAAACGCACGCATCAGCGCTTTAATAATAACACTATTGCTGTTTAACGCTGCGCTGCTTCCTGTAGTAAATATAAACGAAGTTATGTGATGATTGTGATGCACGTCGTGTAAAGCGATGATTTGTCCCCTCGCCCTCTCACACACACACACACACACACACACACACACACACACACACACAGACTTTCATTAACGGCCAACATAAAAAACACAACATTAGCGAGAAGGGAATCCAGTTGAGCGTTCCGTTCGACTCCGTTAAGCGCTCCTCCCTGCTGTAAGGCTGCAGCGACGCGATCCTGTCCTGAACGTTTAAAAAACTATATACAGTTAAAGAGGAACCGCTTGCAGAAATGGTCCCGTTTAAATCACAGCGCTGCAGCGTTGCAGGAGGGGCGGAGCCTGGCGTGAAGCCGCTGGTTCGTTGGCGTCGTGTATTTTTTTCACGCCTGCACTTTGAGGAGGCTCTTTAACTGAAAGGCCATCATCTCGCGCCGGTCGCAGGGAATCATGGGAAGGGAAACCCAGTGACTAGGAGGTTTAGGGAGCACGCTGGGGGAAGGCGGCTCGCTGAATTTGGCGCCGGCGTAGGCGTGGCTGCACTGCGTGACCAGGATGTTGTTCAGGTGAGTCACGGCTCCTCCCCAGCACTGATCGCTGTAGGAGAAGCGAACCGAGCCGCCGCTCTTCTTCTCAGCCAGTTTCTCAGGAGTCGTCGGAGCGCCGGGAGACGCAGAAAACGCGCCGGCGTGCTGGTTCCGGCTCCTCGGCTTGGACTTGCCAACGGGGTGGTGCTTTTTGGAGGCCGAGTGATCGGGATGGGACGCTGGAATGTTGTATCTCTCACCGCCTCCCATTCTGATTGTGCTGGATGTCACCTGATAACGTGAAAAACGTAAATACATCACGTGGGATTAGAGCCTGTGTTACTGCAGCCGTGATAGAGCTTAACTTACACATATAGTCCTACTGCTTCCATCTGAACACTTGTTTATAAAAGCACAATAAAAGACTAAAATCAGCCCTGTCTTACATCATAAACACACCGCAGGGCTTTAGGAAGTCCCGTTCTGTTACGACTTCCTGGGTCTCAGTAGGAAATGATGAGAAATTAATAAGATTTATTGTCAAACACTGTATATAAGAATTATGTAGGAAATCAGAGACCAGTCCATTAGACATGATTTCCTGACAAGAGTTGATGTGGCTGTGTTTATAAAAAAAAAAAAAATCTCACTATTACACAGAATTACAAGAATATGGAGCTAAACAATTATTAAAGGCCTGAAAACAATTAAGGAAAGTGTGTGTGTGTGTGTGTGTGTGTATGTGCGTGTGTGTGTATGTGCGTGTGTGTGTGTGTATTCTGTATTGTAACTGTAATATTGTGCTTTATTGGCTGTTCGTCGTCTCACACCAGAACTCACGGCCTGTTTATTAACCCTGAAGTTAGTAATAATTCACTTCCTCATGCGTCGGGACAAAGACTTTTATTAATTTGCTTTCTGGAAGGAAGTCGCCTCAGAAGAAACCCGTGTTCCTGTAGGGCTGCTACGGCGACGGCGAGAACACGGAGGCAAGAACGCTATAGACGCTACTACACGCTGTTTAAGGGACGGACGAGACACTGCGCAGGAGCAGGAAGTGTGAAAAGCGTATAGAGGAAGTGGGGGGGAATCGGTCAGAGTTTTAATCTTGCAGCAACAGACTCGATTTGAGGAATTAAACTGTAATGACAAAATGTGAAATGTTTATGAAAAAGTATAGAAAATTCCATATAAGCACAGAGTTAAATTATTTAGGAAGCGGCTAAAAATCACAAAAATCCGTGTTTCTTAAACTTACGTAATCAGTCTTAATGTAAAAATCCCAAACGCACACAAACCCCTGATCTAATCCTTCATCCGTCACATAAGACAAAGCAGCAGGTCTAAACCCAGCAACGTCTTTCATTTCCACAGAACATGTTTATTTCATAAACATTATGTAAACGTGTAGTTTTATAGTTTTATATATATATATATATATATATATATATATATAATTCCAGTAACCAGTCAGATGGGCTAATAAGCACAAGAACGTGATAAATATAGTCAGAGAGATGACGGGATGTAGAGCCGCGCGATACGAAAGAAATATCATATCATGACTCCTGGAGGCTTTTCCACGATACGAATCCCGATATTTACGATCAAACTGTTAAACAGCGGCGTTAAAAACACTGCGATTATTTACATTAAACTACATTTTAAAATATAGGATTTGAAAATCCACAGTTTAAAAAAAAACGTAGTTATGTTTCATCATCACACACACTCATTACCTCTCTGTTGTTGTAGTAAAGTTTCTCCTTCTCGCTGTCTCGTCACTGATCTCTCTCCAGGTCCTCAAAGTAGTCCGTCTACTTCTCACTGCACATGTGTTTAGCCTGGTGTTGATGGTGTTTGTCGTGTTTATGGTGTTTATGATGTTTATGGTGTTCATGTGCCAAAAAGCGACGCTGTGTCGTGAAGCCGAGCTGAACATCAACTCACCTCGACACACACGGCACTCAAGGAAGCCCTTAAACCTACAAATACAAAATAAAGTTTTTGTTTATTTGTTTTAAATACTACACAACTGGATTATGTTCTGTAACTGTGCTAGTCACCACATGTTGTTTATAAAATATATAATCCTAAATACCTAATCTGAGTGCACAAACAAAACAATGGCGCCTACACTGGGTGATTATTACACTATTATTACATTTATTCGATATTCCCCCGACAAAAAAATGGTATCCTTAAAGCAAAATCATAAAGCATCATGCATTCTTAGACTTAACTAAACATAATAAATATAAAGGAAAAAAAATATCTAGCAAAAAATAAAGTTGGAGCCGTACCAAAACAAAGAGCTGGCGCTCACAATATGGCGGCCGATCAATTGGTTTGTGGTTTACATCTCCCACCCGCATTCGGTAAAGCCCGCCTCCTGCGCAACGATTGGCCAGCACGTCGAGTTCACAACCATCTAGCCAATGGAGCCACAGACCTCCGAACTACTAGCCAATCCTAACGCAGGAGACGAGATGAAACAGTCGTAATACGGGTGCGGGAGGAGAAAAAAAAAAAACGACCTAGATTTTTTTTTAGCTAATTTTGCTAACTTGCAAAAACAGCAATACAAACCGACGACTTACCGAC
>CM074994.1:138407-140907 GCA_037576825.1 Pangasius krempfi | reverse complement strand
TCAGTTCCTGGTGTTTTTATGCAGAGTAAAAAAAGTAAAAATTCTGTAAATGTTTAGAATATTAAAGATTCACTACAAAACTCTGAAATGAGCCATCTCCAATTAGAGTATACTTTTGATTTTATTTGTTGAATAAAAATGGTAGAAAGATGTCATGATACTTGTGATATTTTATAAAAGTGTACTGTGATAAATTCTATCACGATAATATCATCGTGTCGCTCAGCGCTAGGAACTGTGTAGTCTAAATGTAATTAATAAAACAGTACGTTCAAACTTCTACAGCGACATTATGATGTTGTACATTCCATTTAATCTGTGTGTGTGTGTGTGTGTGTGTGTGTGTGTTTTCAGGATCATTAGCGAGCTCTATCTTTGACCCGTACAGCGCCCTCGTCGGGGCTTCAGGGGGAGTTTACGCCCTGATCGGAGGTTACTTCATGAACGCCGTAGTGGTGCGCTCTTTATTTCATTTACTTTCTCAGTTTTCTCATTGTTTTTCAGCTGTTTTAAAATGTTAGTCTGTGAAATGTCTAAATCTCTGTGATGGAAACAACTCGAGTCACAATTTGATTCTTTTTATCCACATTTAAGTATAAATAAGTAGAACTTTTGATGTGTTTGAGTCGCCACACAGATCCGATTTATTCACTGGAACGAATCCAAAACAAACGAATCGTTCACAAAAATATTCATTAGGTTTCTATGAACAAATTCTACAGATGCTAACGCTGTGCTTTAGTCAGTTTTATGTCAGTCTCGTGCGTTCACTCGCTCTTTTTTCTCTCCTGCAGAACTTCAGAGAGATGATTCCTCTGCTCGGAGTTTTCCGCATCACCGTCATCGTCATCATCGGTTGGTTTTTATATCTGTTTACATGCAGTTTCACTTTTCTAACACTGTGGTGATAATTTACAGAATTTACTGAATATTCATCAGGGCGGAGCTTAAGTAAAACTGGATCAGCCAATCACAAACATGGTTATGTGACATCAGTACCACAACTGTGATTATTGTTTAATTACACAAAATGAAAGTTTAGAATGAAAAATGAGCAAAATAACTCAACACTGTTAAAGCTAACTAATTCAAAAAGTTCCATTTATTCCACTCCTGTGTGTTGTGTGTATTGTTTATTGTGTATTGTTTGTGTGTTGTGTGTGTTGTGTGTATTGTTTATTGTGTATTGTTTGTGTGTTGTGTGTGTTGTGTAGTGGGCACAGACGTGGGCTTCGCTCTCTACAGACGCTTCCTGAGTGACGCAGCAGGAATAAGGGTGAGAGTTTAACACTGAACTCTTCTCCATCACATCGTCTTAACTTTAACATTTATTTATTAAATTACTGTCTCTGTGTCTGTTCCCCGATTCGTCACACACCGACTCGTCGCTGTCTGTGTCTCTGACGGAAACAATAGAATTTCATAAATATGTGAACAGTTCGTTAGTGGTGCCGTGTTTTGATATGAAAATGAGCATTCAGTGAATATGCAAATTAGTTTATGATGTCATCTGGTGACTTCTGCACTGCAAAAAAGTCATATTTATCTAATATTTCCTATTATAGGATTACAATAAAAGAAATATATGATTATCAAACCTACTTGTGGACATTTTAAAAATATTTTTAAGCTTGAAATAGTCTTGTTCTTGCTAATAATTCTTTTACTTTTAAGCTTTTATGTCTAGAAAGAAGCAGCATGATCCGCTAACAGAAATAAGAAAAGCTAAAGCTTGAAATGAATAAAAGTGTCTAAAGCTGAATAATCAGAATAAGAATTATTAGATAAATAGATCCTGATGTGTGAAATAAGACCAACTTTAACTCCAAAACTCGCTGTTTCTAATCGAGTCTCCGTGTTTCGTCTCAGGTGTCGTTTGTCGCTCACATCGGTGGAGGAATCGCAGGAATGACCATCGGCTACGTGTTCTTCAGTAACTACAACCAGAAACTCCTGCGAGATCCTCGCTTCTGGTTCTGCATCGTGGGCTACATCATCTTCCTGCTCTTCGCCGTCTTCTTCAACATCTTCCTGTCTCCGGCTCCTCGCTGATGAAACACTGCAGCTGAGACGCCGAAACGTCGCCGTGTGCCAGTCTTCATCACTGCCTGCTGTTTACGACGCCGATCCGTTTATCGCTAAAACACGCCACAAACTTCCTCCAGTTTAACGCTGAGAAATCGAACACTAATGTTTAGGACACGTTCAGACACATTTCATTTGAATTAAACAAAGAAATTAGTTTCAGGTTTATATATTTGTTTTGGTCTCGTTAACACCTCGCTGTACCTCGTTAACACCTCGGTGTTACAGGAACCACGTGGTTTCCTGTTACAGAAGAAAACGGAATTTATTTACGGTGCTGTTAGATTTTATTTTGGATTTTCAGGGTTTTTTCAGGTTTTACAAAATCAGGGTTTTTAGCTTTTTCTGTTTTTATTTTATGTTTAACAGAATCAGCGATTTGACGTTTTTAAATCTGTTTATTATCAGTGGAGCG
>CM074994.1:123227-133307 GCA_037576825.1 Pangasius krempfi | reverse complement strand
CCAGGGAGATTGCAAGATCCTGAGATGGGGATGAATCACCTGGGATGAACAGCAGTTCAGTTTTGCTGGGATTAAGTCAGTGTCTGAGGGAGGGGAGGAGAGGATGTCATCTGCATAGCAGTGGTATGAAAACCCATGTGAGGATATGACCTCACCAAGAGATCGAGTATAGACGGAGAGAACATGAGAGGACCAAGTACTGAGCCTTGTGGGACACCAGGGGAGAGTCGGCAGGGAGCAGATGTGGATCCCCTCCATGTCACCTGATATGACCGACCTTCCAGGTAGGAAGCACAAATTTTTGTTTGTGAGAATAAAAGGAATCATCATTATTAGGGGGCCAAGCACTGAAGGTGCGTAGGCACACTATTGTTATTCTAACTTTTCTTCTTCTTCTACTACTTCTTTTGGCTAGCATGTCTATGGCAGTCCATAGAACCATCTGGTAAAAAGTTGTGAAATTTGCCACACTGATTGGGGAAGGTCTATGGAACATTCTGACCAAATTTGGGCCAAGTGCTACGAAAGCTATAGCGCCACCATCAGGTCAAATTTTGGCCTAATTTGGAAGTATATTTATGGTCATAACTTTTGAGCCCTGTGTTCCAAATTTAAAAACTATATTTAAATTATATATATATGGACCTTTATAAAGACATTTAGAGCTTACGTGTGAAGTGAATGATCTCCTGACCAGATTCACAGCAGCACACTCCAGCATGGTGGTATCCTGTGCCACTTAACACACTTTCCACGATAAACAGATCTCCTAGCTTTGCATTTCCAGCATCAATATCAGAGAATTTTTTGACAACTTTGAAGCCCCTTGGTTTAGTGCCGAGTCCAATCTTCATGCAGTCCTCTAGAGTTGGCTGAAAAAAAAATCACCCGTTATATGGAATGCTGTTTAGTAAAGAGCAGAAAAAGGAAACTAAAGCATCATGCCACGTTATAAAACTGACTTTCTCTGAATTTCATGATACTATATTTACCTTGACGACAGTAAGTCTAAATCAAGAGATCATACTGCAAAGTATGAAAATTATAGTTTTACCTTCAGATCCACTTCAAGAAGATCCATGACAAACTCAATACAGTTGTATTTGGATAAACTGTTTTCTGGACCACTGCTCATCGCTTCATTAACATTTTCTCTGAATGAATTAGGGATTCCCCCATTCTTCCTATAAATTGCGAATCTGTTCCCTCCAGTGAACCTTTCCACATTCACTCTGCTTACCTCTGAACTGAAGTGACAAGTTTCTAAAAAAAAACAACAATTTGTGACTATACACCTAATACCACATGATGCATCATCACATGTACTTTAGTGATAGAATACTGTGATAAGGCAAATGACGCAGTCTAATACCACAGTGTGGTTGAATTCTTGAATCTGATTGGTCAGAAGGTGTTGTGGGAATAAAAAATTTTAAGAGCTATTCTTTTTCTGCATGTATAGTTTCTGCCAGTCTTGTTCCTTTCTTTATAAATCAAATGAACCAGGATACTGTAACTATCACCTTTTTGTAATTGATAGTTCGTGTTGCTCCTTTCATATCCTTTGAACTGGGGACCATTGTTCGTGTTCCTCAATACCTGAATGTACCCCCATAGGTGTGGATTTTTCTTTGTTTCTATGATAATGAACTGTCTGAGTAGGATGGTTATGCTGATTGGATTAAGACTAGTGAAACGGGGCGGGTGGCCAGAACTGTCCACTTCATTTGCTTCCATCTCTAGGCACTGCCCTCAAATGTATATAATCTATGATGGATCACTGCCTTAGTTAGACTTGATGACTGCGGCGACCGACCAGCGAATCCAAGTCTCCTGGTCTTCACTGAAAAAGTTTACAACAGTGTGCATTATTTCTGTATAACAGGGACGTGTACAGTGGATGAGCCACTGATAATAATCATTGATATGGTGATGTTTTCTGTAAGGAGATATTTATTTACTATTTATGGAAGGAGTCTCCAGTGTCAACGTTAACATTAAATTTTCCGACATTTTCAGGACAGAGGCGTTTTTACGCTTCTTTGCGGTTTCTCAGTAACATGAAAGGTGGTGAGGTAACGACTGTTTATAGCTATAGCTATAATTTAATTGAGAGCAGGAAATAAATCCACAGCATTAAATGTAAATGTATGACATGTTCTTTGATTAAAAAAAGAAATATAATTGTTGGTAAATTGCTGTGGTTAAGTGGAATAAAACACTTGGGGACATGGTGTTATGGGAAGATAATTAACTACAGGGTGATAACAGTAACTCATCACACACCCTGTCACTCAGTACTTTTCTGTAACACACACAGTGTTTATTAGTTAATTATTTTGCATCATAATTGTATTATAATATATTATGTATTATAACCATTATAAAGGTGTTTAGAGATTACTTTCCAGCTGAGTGGGTTAGGGTGAAGACCTTTGATTCCAAAATGAGTCTCATCATCATACTCTCCTGTGATTGTGCCTAAAAACAATCACCCCAGTGTGAAAATCTTTAAATAAAGGGCAGGAAACAAGGGTCATGCATTTCAGTGAGTCAGCTTGTAGCTCAGCGAAAGCTTTACCCCCTTCCTGAACGTGCACTAAATTAAAGAGCATTTTCATTTCATTTATATCGTTTAATTACACAAATCCTGATTGAGCTACACAGTGATTTTACTTCATAACACATTATTAAATCACTCTTAAACATGTGTGCATATTAATCTGTTTAGGCCAAATATATATAGTATAGTACTATATATAGTATAAATATATATATTGCATTAGTGTTCAATCTGAAGTGTTACTGCACAACAAACACACAACAATAAATAAACACAAGACCTGTGAGTTTCACTGGAACATTTCCATCAATGACAATATGATCACATGACTGCATCATGAATTTATTTATAGAAAATGTAGACAGAAATATTGCTCTATTTCTAAACATATAAAGAGTCATTATTTATCAAGTTGTCTTTAGGCTGTAATATCAAATTTAATCATCCTTTAGGATTGCACACTTTTGTTTGATTGTACTCTCGTTTTTCTTAATGAGCTGAAGACAGCGATGGTGATGAAGTTAATCGAACCATAACAGCTACATCTTTGAGAGTGAAAGTGTGATTGCAGTTTAAACATGGACATGTTCACTAATTATGACCAAACAAGCACAGATAAAGACACCCATCTCAGACTCCCTGCTCTCACACACACCAGAATTTCTTCCTCTGTGGTGCCACGTTTGTATTTCTCCATCTACAGCTACATCACGTTAAGTTTCTACATCATTAAAGTTTGTACATGAATAAACCTGAGTATTACATCACATTAAACCTGAGTGAAAGCAACAGAAAATGTAAGATATTTTTTTTTTACTTACAGTGTGAACATTGCTACCTTGTTACTTAAAACCCATTTGATTACTTTCATGTCAATAATAATATTAATATTAATCAACAGTAAAATATTTAAGATTGAATGAAGTTTTTACTAATTATGAAATTCAGATATATATATTGAATATAGCGACACTCACCATTGCTGCTGATGAACACCTTCGCTATAGAAAGAGTGAAGTATTCTGTCAGGTAAAGCAGCACTTAACTTCACAGTGTTCCAGTAAGTTCACTAATGTGTCTTTATTGCTGGTTTACAGGAAGTAAATCTGTTGAGGTTTATATAACAGGATGTGGTTCTACCGCCAGTCTATTCACATATTTTCAGCATGTGGCGTGTGTCCCCTTTCTGTCAGTGTAAAAACATCCAATTTAACATCCAATCTTTTACTTAGTACCTAGTATTTAATCATACTATCACCCTTTTTAAAACGTGATTTTATTGCAATTCAATTTGTGTACAGTGTCACAAGACAAAAACAATAAATAAAATACAGAGGGGTAAATAAATAGGAGTTACATGCATCCTGTTCACACACACAGCTCCAGCTGAATGTCACTGTTTATATGCTACAGTAGCGAGACAAACTGTTACAGTGCAGGATGTATTTATTTATTTAACGGGGGTAAGTTACTGTTGCTGTACATTGTGTAAGTGTGCTGTTTTTCTTCTTGGTTTTCTTCTTGTTTTTCTTGCTCTCTCCGTCACTTCTCCAGCCTGGTTAATTGACAGCAGCTGCCATTAATCACCATTTGCTTGGTTGACAGGAAGAGAGCATGTAGATAAAGCCGAGAAGGAAAGGCGGCAGGTGGAGATGCCCTCCTCCTGCCCCAGTGTGTGGTGCGGTTGTTCTTAAAGCTTATGCAGAAACCTTATATCTTATGTTCTGTGTAATTTTGTCAATTCTTGTACGTTGCTTTTCTTATTATATTGTTAGTTAATTTTTTTTTTTTTTTTTTGCTAGTTAGGAAGTTTTTATTTGTTTTTTTTTTTGCCTTGTGTCCTCTTTAACTTGTTGCTTCCCTTTATGTTAATTGTAAAGAAACATTAGATTTTTTTTATAGCTTTAACAGGTGTTACTGGCTGGGACAGGAGAGGAGTGTGGTGTGTGTTTTTTCTTTTTTTTTCTTTCTGTATTTTGCTACTTTTTTAAATTTGATTACATTTCTTCCCCAACCCCAGGCAGCGAGAAAACGCAACACAAACAAATTATCAACAATTCAATTCAATTCAATTCAATTCAACTCAATTCCAGTTATCAGTATCAACTATCCAAATATCCGGTTATCAACTTTCCTGTTGTCATTAAGGGAGAGTGCGGCGGTGTGAAAGCCGGGAGGAAAGCTCAGGAATAGCAAAGCAACCCAACCTTCCCCAAGAACAAAGTCAATATTTTGTGGCCATTTACATTTTTTTTTCTTCTACACACAAATAAATACACCTGTAGATCACTTTAGTGTGGAGCAGTTTGACCAGCAGAGGGCAGTATTTACCGCAGGAAAGGGTTTTTTATTTCCCAGAAGTCTCTGCTGTGCGTTATGTACAAGTCAATGATCTATAAGATTGTGTCAAATAATTAGTAGTATTAATGTGTAAATGCACTGCCTTCATCACTCTGTATGTCTGTAAATTCTACAGTTCTTGTGTGTTTTTGTGGCAATTAACATTTTTATTAAAAGCCAATCTTTGTACAGTTAAAAGTAACTTGAACACACACCAAGAAAACAATGAACACATTGTCTCCTATCATCTCTCTCTCTTTCTCTCTCTCTCTGAAGGCTGAGTATGTGTACTGATGCGTGTGTGTGTGTGTGTGTGTGTGTGATTATCCCTCCCACGGCTGTAACGCTGACCCAGCTGGGAGGATGCTACCGGCTCGTGGCTGACAGCTGTCTATATGCTGACGCTTCCTGTGATGCAGTGTGGTTACTCATCAGAGAAGCTCAGACCTGAATGAAGGAATTATAGGTGATACTCATGATGTCAGTGTTGTAGCTGAGAGTGCTGAAGGATTGTGAGACAGTCATATGATTAACTGGAGCTCTGAGCTTTGTTGTGATATTGTGTGCACAGAATTATCACGTTTGTCAGAGCGGTCCAGTGTTACTCCCTGATAAACAGGTCTATAAATTCATTAAACAGAGATTTTCACATGACACGGGGAGCGTAATTACTCACCTGTAGAAGGCGATGATCAGATATGAGCTAGCACATCATATCACGTTGCGTAATGTCGCTCTGCGCTTGTGTTGTGAAATGTTCATTGTTTATCTCCAGAATCAGGCGAGTTATCTGAGCTCGAGTTCTGGCTGTCAGCTGATCTTCAGTTTATCACATTTCTCTGATGAATGTGTATAAACGTGTGTGGAAGAAGTTTTAGTGCAGCTGCAGAAGCGTTCAGATGATAATGTAATGATTCTGTTTCATAAAAGCACAGATTCACAAAGCGACGATATTTTACAACTGAAAAGAAAACAGTGTGAGTCGAGTAAACAAGAAGTTTATTGAAGTTTATTAATGAAAGAGAGGAGTACACTGAGTGTGTATTACTGTGTGTTTTTGATGTAGCAGCATGCTGAAGTAAACTTGAAGAGAAGTAACGTCCGTATGAGTCATGTGTGCATTTAGTTTAATGCAGGTGTACTTAAGTACACTAGGAACCGAGTACACATTAACTCTATTGTGTTACAGTTTGTGAGTTAAAGTCCATTTGCAAGTCAGTATGTAGTTTTACATTTTAGTAAAGTAATATTTACATTGCTAAGGTATGTTCTAATATCATCTAGTCAATTTCAAGTATTTTTCAAAGTAAACTCAAAATATTATAATTTATCTACTATGTTTACTTTTTTGTCCCAATTTATTCCAATGAATAAGAACACGATTAACCTTGAATATTTTCAGTATTCTATGACATATTGACTTTACACCATGCTGCTGCTGAATCCTGCGCTCTGATTGGTCAGAAGGTGTTGATTAGTTCTCTATAACAGCAGCTCTGACAGTAGCGCAGGTTTATATTAATGCACTCGTTCTGATACGTTACCGTTTCCATAGTAACAGCTCATTCACAGGGGCGTGTACAGCGGACACTCAACTGATGATAAACAGGCTTCAAAAATAGTTGATGTGGGGAAGTTTTTCATTTATGTAGCATTTATGGAAGGAGTCTCCAGTGTCAGCGCTCTGTAACAGTCAGAGGTGAAGCTGCAACTTGAAGTTTTCTGACATCTTCAGGACAGAGGAGTTTACACTTCTTTGCGGTTTCTCGCTAACATGCGTAACAAGCTGCGTTAATTTTCTTATTAACTTGATGAGAGAGAATAAAGAGTCTGGTGAGGGAACGAGTGTTTATAGCTGCTATAACGTAAGTGAGAACAGGAACGAACTCGTTTCACCAGCGTTCCACATCATCATAGAAACATGGTGTTATAGGAAAATAATTTCTTCAGGAAGGTAACGGTAACTCCACTTCATCACATCACTCCGTCAGTATTTCCTGTAACAGTAACACACACAGTGTTGGTTAGTTATATATCACACTTTAAAAGTACACTAAAACTAATAGTATCATTTTAACAGTGTGTGTATGCTGAATAAACATTATACTTACTAGTCAGGTCAAAGTGTTCTGAATCATTTTTATCCTAAATTTATGACCAAAACATCTGTATATACAGCTGTATACAATGTCTTTCCTTCTATTTGCACATTTGTTTGAGTTTATAATTAACTGCGTTTGATTGATAACTCACACTGAGCGATGATTTGGACTTCACCTCCTTCCTGTGCGATGTGTTATTGTCTCTACACATTTCACACATTAATAACACACTCCTACGTCCTCAGTGTGTTGTGTGTTTGTTTGAAGCATTAAAGTGTTTTCATGAATGAGTTATGTGGCCCATTATTAGGAGAAGGAGGCCGTGTTTTTGCTCTTGGAGCTGAGCCGAGGTGCGTACATGACGGCTCACACGTTACAGCGGATTAAATCCTCCAGATCTGGCCGCGCGCCAAAGAGTCAGCTGTAACGAGGTCAAAGTCAACGCCACTTTTTCCACCAACACACTTACAGAGCTGCTGAGTGGAAACCTGAACCTGCACACACACGCACACACACACACGCACACACACACACAGGTTTATTCTGGTTAATTTATATTAAAACTATTTACTGTACAAATATAACTCAAACAGATAATTAGCACTAATAATGATTCTAATGTACAATAGCAAACACAACAAAAAACAGCACACACACACACACACACACACACACACAGTCCAGAGGTCACGTGCTGATAAAGGCTGTAAGGCAAAGTTCTTTTGTTAAAGTTGTGGATGTGAAACATGACTGTGAGACAATAAAGCCAGGGAGCTTCCCATCCCGACTCAAACTTACTGTAAATCCAGCGGGTTTCTCACATCTCCACATAAAAACCTCCCATTTCATCTAAATCCAGGATGAGTAATACTCTAATTACAACTTTCACTTTTAAACAAGTTTTGGCAGCGTGACTGTGGTCGTGCTGTTTGCACTGATGTGTTCTGGTCTGCGCCGGCTGTAATTTATGTGTTGTTTTTGGGTGAACAGCGTGTTACACTGCTCCAAATGACAGAAAACAAAACCACAAATTGCGCAGCATCAGGTTCTTCTTTAATCCTGAAATGATCCGAAGAATCAAAATCAAATCTGCATCGTAGTTTCATTACTGCTCCATTTACAAGCCATAAAAATATATGATACTTTTTTTTTTTTTAAAAAGATGGCGTCTCTGTATGGTGTTTGTGTACGTCTGGTCTCCTCTTCACAGTGAGTCAGGATGGTGCTTCATCCTGGTTTCAGGGTTCCTGGTTCCTTTCCACTGGGTGGGGTTCAGTTTAAACAGGGTGTAACAGTAAACTCAAGCCCTGAATTGTAGAGTGTCATCAATGATCGCAAGCAAAAGTCTAAGGCCTAGTTACTATGGTTACATTACAATAAAACATTTTAGCTGTGAACTTTAGTTTCTATGTCATCATAAAAAAAAACGAAAGCAGGACAGACATCAGACAAACCAGGAGTAGGACAAATCTACACGTTCCTAGCGCACAAATTCACCAGCAATATGAACGTGTCACTAAAAACAAAGACATTTATGAAAATACCAGTTCCTTAAAACAGGCACATCAGGAAACAAGTTACAGAACATTTGAAAAAAAAAAACAGTTCCTGGACTATAGTTCCTGAGCTAATCTTCTTGGCTGAACCGCCGATATTAAAGCTCCTGGAATAAAGATCCTTGACTGATTTTCCTGGACTAAAGTTCCTGGGTTCCTGGGTTCCTAAAGTTCCTGCAGTAATGCTTGCAGACTAAAGTTTCTTGGTGTAAATGTGGTTATTAGCTCCTGCGGGTGGTGATGTTCATCAGGAACCAAACCAAAGCCAGCTGGAACCTTTGGTACTGCCTAATAGGAAAAGCACAGTTCCAGTTTTGTGGTGAGAGAAGTTCATGTACATTTTGATGTGAAAAACAGATCCATGTGTTTAAATAGTGAATGAATTGTTCTTGTGGCCGTTAGAGTGATTTAGTTTGATTTGATTGAAGGAGTGAAATAAAAGCAGGTGTTCGAACCCTGCAGAGTTTTTAAATCAGATCAGAAAGCGGACAGCAGATGTTAGCGTTGCTGTGCAGAAATCCAGACATTTCCAGATCTTTCTAACATTCCAAATGGAGCTCTTTGTTTAAACAGCAGACTTTTGGCTTGTACCTTAAGGCCCAATCCAGACGTCTCAGTCCAGCAGCAGATACAGATGAATTTTCATCGTATAGTTGAGGGATGAGGAGAGAAAAATTTGGCATCTGACTTGCGGAGAATTTCGGCCCCAGTGCTAAAAGGTCAACAGTTTCAGAAAATCGTTTAAAATGTGTTGGCCGTAGCTCAGTGCGTCAGACAGAAAGGTCAATGCACTTGAGGGATTAAGAGAGAAAATCAGCACTATGAGGCTTTGTGACATGTGATATTAAACAACAACCGCTGTGTAATGCAGGGTCAAAGGTCATCGCTACGTTTACAGGTCCTGAGAGTAATTTAAGAAGCTTTGCATGGTGGTAATGTCTATTTTAGGTAAGATCACAACTGCACTTACTGACCTTTACGTGCACTTAAGAGTGAGAGTCACATCGGACAAACTTGGCACTGGGCTATGCTAACGCTAAATATCTGTACATGCGTTCACGTTAAAAAGTCTGGACGGCACCAGATGCCACTCCTCCAACCCCAACCCCCGCCCAGTACCCCTCCCCCCTTCCCCCCCCTTCCCCGGAAAATCAGAAATGGTTTATTCTAGTCATTAGTGTGTTCCAATAAACCTGATTCAGCCCTTTAACGCTAATCAGGCCATTTCAGTTCAGCTCCGTAATGAAGGGCTGTAATGAGTTCCTCTGCTGGTGTCGGATCAAAGTCACTTTACTGACCAACACACGCACACACGCACACACACACACACACACACACACACACATATACACACACACACATACACACACACACATATACACACACACACACACACACACACATATACACACACACACATACACACACACACATATACACGCACACACACACACACACACATATACACACACACACACACACACACACACACACATATACACACACACACGCACACACA
>CM074994.1:60349-71906 GCA_037576825.1 Pangasius krempfi | reverse complement strand
ATCAACTTGTACCAGAGTGATGGGAAGAGAAGAGTATGGAGAAGGAAAGGAACTGCTCATGATCCTAAGCATACCACCTCATCAGTGAAGCATGTCATGACGTGGGAATGTATAGCGAGTGTTCGATTATAGCGAGTGTGTGATTATAGCAAGTGTTCAATTATAGTGAGTGTGTGATTATAGTGAGTGTTCGATTATAGCGAGTTTGTGATTGTAGCGAGTGTGTGATTATAGCGAGTTTGTGATTGTAGCGAGTGTGTGATTATAGCGAGTGTGTGATTATAGCGAGTTTGAGATTGTAGCGAGTGTGTGATTATAGCGAGTGTGTGAGTATAGCGAGTGTGAGAGTATAGCGAGTTTGTGATTGTAGCGAGTGTGTGATTATAGCGAGTGTGTGATTATAGCGAGTATTCGATTATAGCGAGTGTGTGATTATAGCGAGTGTGTGAGTATAGCGAGTGTGTGAGTATAGCGAGTGTGTGAGTATAGTGAGTTTGTGATTGTAGCGAGTGTGTGATTATAGCGAGTATTCGATTTTAGCGAGTGTGTGATTGTAGCGAGTGTGTGATTATAGCGAGTGTGTGAGTATAGCGAGTGTGTGAGTATAGCGAGTTTGTGATTGTAGCGAGTGTGTGATTGTAGCGAGTGTTCTATTGTAGCGAGTGTGTGATTATAGCGAGTGTGTGATTATAGCGAGTGTGTGATTGTAGCGAGTGTTCGATTGTAGCGAGTGTGTGATTATAGCGAGTGTTCGATTATAGTGAGTGTGTGAGTATAGCGAGTGTTCGATTGTAGCAAGTGTGTGATTGTAGCGAGTGTTTGATTATAGCGATTATATGATTATGGCGAGTGTTCGATTATAGCGAGTGTGTGATTATGGCGAGTGTTCGATTATAGCGATTGTGTGATTATAGCGAGTGTGTGATTATAGCGAGTGTGTGATTATAGCGAGTGTGTGATTATAGCGATTGTGTGATTATGGCGAGTGTGTGATTATGGCGATTGTGTGATTATGGCGATTGTGTGATTACGGCGAGTGTGTGATTACGGCGAGTATGTGATTATGGCGAGTGTTCGATTATACCGAGTGTGTGATTATAGCGAGTGTTCGATTATAACGAGTGTGTGATTATAGTAAGTGTATGATTATAGCGAGTGTGTGATTACGGCGAGTGTGTGATTATAGTGAGTGTGGGATTATGGCGAGTGTGTGATTACGGCGAGTGTGTGATTACGGCGAGTGTGTGATTACGGCGAGTGTGTGATTACGGCGAGTGTGTGATTATGGCGAGTGTTCGATTATAGCGAGTGTGTGATTGTAGTAAGTGTGTGATTATAGTAAGTGTATTATTATAGCGAGTGTGTGATTACAGCGAATGTGTGATTATAGTAAGTGTGTGACTGAAATGAGTGTGAGATTATAGTGAGCATGAGATTATCATAAACACTTTATATTATTTTAAACAACAGGAATCTTCATGTAAATTCTCCACAGAAGTCTAGAGTGAGAGAGAACTGTGATCCTGAACCACATCAGTAAGATGCAGTGTTAGAAATAACATTAATGTGTGTGTAGGATGTGAAATAAAGTTTTATTATTTAAAGTTTTTACTGAACTTTTTGTTTTTAGTGTTTATGAGCTACAAATTGTTTACAAATGAGAGAGATTTCACTGTAGGCATAAATAAACACACATCAGCTCATTGTGCAATTTGAGGCTCTCTGAAACATTACATGATTGTTGTTTAGTTTGCATCACATACTGCGTGTGTGTTTGTGTGTGTGTGTGTGTGTGTGTGTGTGTGTGTCAAAATTGCAGTTTTTAAAGATAATTGCTACCATGATTACACATTTCAACATTTCAGGCTTTGGTTCACAGGACCTATGTGTGGGGTGCATGGGTGGGTGTTTCCTGCTGCTTTCTATTAGTCTCATAATGAACATACTTAACTGCTACCACAGATGCACACACACACACACACACACACACACACAGAATACACATACATCTATGTGTATTTTAGCTTGTTGTATAATGCCTCATGTTGCTCTGTGGTGCACAGCGGTTCCTGATTATTGTGTGTGTGAGACATGCAAGGTGTGTGAGAGAGAGACTGAATTACAGCTGCAGGAAACACACACACACATACTGGGCCAGGAGCCAGCAGTGGAAACACATCCAGTATCTGGATTAAGACCCTGCACTTACTTTCACTAACATTACACAACTCTAATAACACATACCCTGTACACCCTACCCCCCAACACACACACACACACACACAGTGTAAACATATTGACAGTGGAGTAAATCTATGATCTAAAGCTCTCATGTGTTTTTGTGTTAAAATTTTTTGTCCACTTCTGACGACTAAACTTTCCTCTCTTTACATCTGCTCCAGCAGTTTTAAGGAGTGTCCTTATACTGAACATCTGAGTTCACTGACATGAATTCAGTTCACCACACTGACGTAAACACAAACCATTACACTTACATATGAAACTGAATTATTATACACTGAGGAGTCATTTGCAAATATTGTCTCATAACTGCACTACTGAAGTACTGAAGTAACTCTTTTACTCCCTATCTAGTGCACTAGGTGCTCAGCAGAGAGTCATACTCTCAGTAGTGAACTGCAGAACCTAAGTGGAACCATGAGGAGACACTTCACAGAAGAGTGTAAAGGAAGTGATGACGTGATGCGGTGAGTGTGTGTGTGTGTGTGTGTGTGTGTGTGGGTGGGTGGGTGGGTGTGGAGTGAGTAAAATGTGATCCAAAGTGCTGTTCATTCTTCCATCATGGAGGCTGCAGTGAATTATCATGACAGTGGAAATTCCACTGCTGGGTGAAAGTGTGTGTTTGAGCACGTAGACATCAACTGGAAGCTGTGTGAATCATGTGGAGAAAATGTCTTATATTTACTGAAATTTTTACGTTTTCTGAAGGAAGACCAGGATCCAAACTCATGCTTTAATAATATGGACAATTGGGTTACAGTATGATCATTACAGCCTGCATAAAGCACTTATAACTGTGTATGAAATTAAATTTAGAAATATAATGAGCTACAAGTGACTACAAAAATGTCTCTTAGTTCGATTAAAGCTCCTTCAGAGAAGATGAGTAAATGATAATAAAAATCTGCTTTACAAACCATTTGCTTTTTTACATTGTAATTAACAGAACTGGCGTCTCATCCAGTGTGTGTTCCTGCCCAGTGTGCCCGGGATATACTCCACCACCATCCTGACTGGGACAAAGTGTTTACTGAAGAAAATGAATGATGAATTATTTTTTAAAAATGAAATATAATGGGCAAAAAATTTGGCAGTTGTCCCAGAGGACTGACCCTGAATCAGTGTGTTCCATTTTTTTCACATCATCAGTCCTGAAAGGGAAAGAAGACTCAGAGTGTATTTCTGTTCCTTCCTTGAATTTCAGTAAATCTGAGAAGCCTGTCTCAGCATCTCACAGCAACACGCTGCCAGAAACACTGAAGAACTGAACTTTCATTTATTTTATACAATTCAGAGCACAATTCTCCTTCAAGTCCAGTTCAGGTTTTCTGTCTGTCTCAGCTCAGTGATTTCAACCAACCAATGAGAAAAAAAATCCTGAATTAATATACAGTGTTCATCAATGTAATGAAATTATGTGTTTATGAACACTGCTATGATACTCACTGCCTGAGCTTTTGAACTTTTCACCTAATGACGTTTAGACCCTGAGTATGAAACACAATTCAGAGGAGATTCTAAAGGAGATTAAACCCACAGCAATGACGTCACAGACTGATACACCAAGTTTCTGAGTCATAGCACTGATACTGTAGAGATTTACATCATGGACAGTTTAATGTGGAGCTTCATCAGGACCTCACACACTGTTGTGGAAATGATACACAGTGAAAGTATGTGTGTGTGTGTACTGCAACTTTCCTCTTTATCATCATCATCAATATTATTTCTGACACACTCCATTTTGGGAATTTCTAAACTAATTTTCTAACCTAAACTAAATTCTAACTCTGTATGCGTGTGTGTGTGTGTGTGTGTGTGAGTGAGTATATGTTGATGTGTTTGACTAAAGCAACAGAAAAACAAAGAAAACACCCCACAAATTGGAATTAGTACTAGGAAAGTCAGGAAGGTTTCTCAACCCTGAGTTCACCATGTCGTCATGTGAACACACTGCTCACACCATAAATAAAACATCATTTCACTACTTTAAATAAGTTTATAGTAGTATTTCATTTATAACAAGTAACACAGATACATCAGTTGGTAAAATTTATAACAGTTAACTCTTTAAAGAAGGTAAATACATCATAAGATCATGATCACTAATGTTAGCTGGCTAGCCTGTTGATAAAAAAATGTTTTCTTGTAGATGTCTATGTTTTTTCCCCACTTTGTCTAAATGTGCTTAGCTCGAAAATAACACAGTTCTGAATTCAGACTTTCCACTTTTGAGTTGAATGTAGCATAAGACAGGATCTGATGTTCATATTCAGATTTTGTCTCCTATTGTTTCTGTCCTCTCACACTGAAAAGATTCCGGTCTGAATTTTACTTTGTTTAGTTTTCTTCCCTACTTTTATTAGTGCAAACAATTTTGACCTGTGTGTTGAAGTCACTGCACTGCTCTGAGTCTCAGTGAGATGTAGTTCATATGGGAAATATAAATAAGGAACACACAACACTTATTATTACACTCTGCACTTGCAGCCTGAGGGACATAACAAAGGGGCGGAGCATCAGAGAGGCAGAGCTTCCAAGGGATGCAGGCCAACACAATGAGCAAGAACCATTCTACACATGGACATGACTTAGGAGCAGAAATGTGTTGTAACACAGGTGGCTGTTCTGTGTGCGAAAGGCTCAGTAGCTTCAGGGTCTATAATGTTCCATTAGCTTAATTATGCTTAATTATGATATATTCTGAAGAGTTCGTTGTGTTTCTGCTGAAGTTTGTTTCTGCTGAAGTGTTTCTGCGAGTTTGAGCTAATTATCATAATGCAGGGAGAAATTGATCACAGCGCTGACCTCACACTGTAGAGTCACTTCATGGAGCTATTCGTTAATTAATAATACCATCCTTTTAAAATTGTATTTCTCATTCATATATCACCATATTAGTCTTTTTATTTTTTATTGTTTTTTGCTTTTATGTTACATCATATTACACATATCACTACTTTCTTTAGTCTGCATTTTCTATTCCTGTTTTTTTGGGGTTTAAAAGTGGTGGTCTAGGTGCTGTTGAAAAACTCCGTCTTGGACTCAAGAAAAATCCGGCAACCTCAGAGGTGTAAACCAGATGCAGGTGATTTTAATTATCTGAATATGGAGCTCAGGAAATCCGTTAAGCAGCTGCGTAACCCGACTCTGAACACCAGCAAATAAGTAGGTGTTGAAATTAAGTTGGAGATTCACAGCATTAAAAGCACACTCTTTTAATAAAGTCACTGAAACACTGAAGAGCTGAGTTTATTTGTAAACAGATGTTCCATGTCACATTTGCTCTTCAAGAGAATAAAAATCAAATAAAGTGAAATAAATAAACAGAGACATGCTATAGAAATGCAAACATGGATAAATAAGAGCTAAAAAAAAATTACAGTTTGTTTTACTCTATAACACTTAAAACCAGTTTCAGCTTTTACTTGAATGCACAACTGGCAAGTGTTTGTGTGTGTGTGTGTGTGTGTGTGTGTGTGTGTGTGTGTGTGTGTGTGTGTGTGTCCTGGTTCTGATTAAAATAATGCACCAGTAAAAATACCATAACGTAACTATGCTAAATATGAAATAAAAAGATTTTTATTTTTAAGATCTGCTTCAGTTATTTGGTTTATGAAAGCTGGTCTTTATTTATTAGTGTGTGTACTAAAATGTGTGTGTAATAAAACAAACACACTTCATAAGTTAAAAAAGTGTTTAGAAAAACTTTAATTTAAAAATTATATGACTGTAAATATTATGCTAAATTAATAGTTCATGAAAATCATGAGTTTAACACAGCGTTGGTTTTTGGGCTGGCTGGGTTTTGAGTTTAGTGTTTATGGTGTAATATGTAAGGTGGAGTGTGTAAGGTGTAGTATTTAATGTGTTGGGTGCAGTGTGTAAGGAGAAGGGTGTAGTGTTTAGTGTTTAGTGTGTAGGTGTAACTTGTGTAGAAAGTTGGCAGGATGCAAAAGTGGATAGTTAACGCAGTTTTTATTAAGGGCAAGGCATAAATCAGTATCATAGTCCACAGCAGGCAGCATCACGAAATCATAATCCATAATCTTAAAGTAAGATACAGGTCAGAACCGGAAAGTCAGATTGAAGCTAGAGAGCTGGACATGGGGGGAAAGGCTCGGTAATGCACGATAACTGAAATTTCACAAAGAGACTCAGAAACAAGAGGTTATAAATAGACAGTAATTAGGGAACTAAATAAGAAACAGGTGGAAGTAATTGGAATGATAACACAAAGAGGCAGAGACAGGACCAGGTAAAACCACTGTGCTCGGAGAGGACTCATGACAGAGCCCTCTCTCTAAGGTTCAGGTCCTGAAGGCCCAGAAATTCAATACGGGAAGTTAAGGCCCCCATGGTTCAATGTCCTTCTGCTGCCAGGGACCTTGAGGGAGGCATTTCTCGGTAGGAGCCACGTCCTCAGTGAAGGCAGAGCAAACTAGTCAGTGGAGCACGGAGGCAGTGGGGGCCTGACGTGGATGAGGCCTGGGGACGGAATGGAAAAGACATGGTCATAGCACAGAGGTAGAGAGGTAACAATGTCTGCGAAGCCAGAAGACAGAAAGAGTATGACGTCTTCGATGCCCGGAGGTCGAGAAAGCACCACGTCTTCAACGCCAGGAGGAGCAGCGATCTCGGTGAAGCCTGGGGGCAGAGAGTCGTCCTCAGCAGAGCCAGGATGTGGAGCAACGAACCTGGTAGAGCCAAATGGTGGAGCGACAACCTCAGTGAAGCCTTTGGCATAGCCTGCGTGCAGAGCCATAGATGCTTCTGTCCTGAGCTCATGAAGTGCTGGAGAGGCTATGACGCTGGCGCCAGGTATGGCCTCGAGCAGGATGAAGGATTAAATCCAGCAGTTCCTGCTAAACAGTGTGTCGAACTGAAGGAATAAAGAGTAAAATAAACTTAGTGATGATGTCACATGCTCATGTTTGTAATTGGCTGAAAAAACTTGTCTTGTTCACAGGTGACTTAGAAAAAGAAGGACATTTAGCCACGTTTTCTCAAGTAGTTTGAAAGATGGATATTTTTAGCCTTGTTAGTTGTTAGCCTTCATCCTCATTTCTCTTCACTTTCTCCTGACTGGAATTTCTGCAGCAGCTCACAAGGATTTAATGCGACTCTGCAAAGAGGAAAAATGCAGTGACGTTTCACACAAACTGAAATATGAATCCTTTTTTAGTCAAAGCTGTGACTTGTGTGTGTAACATCGTTAGTGCTGTTCTGCTTGGTGTTTTTTTTTTCTCTAATGCAACTGTATGAGACGAGGAGGCGCTCTGATGGAAGACAGATGTTCCTCTGTTCCTCATTAAAGCTCCATGTTGACAACGAGGAACTTAATAATCACACAGAGCACTCTTCCTTTTGTCTCTCAGGGACGAGCCGAACTCCTAAATGTCAAATAAAATCCTAATGTATGAGTCAACACTGGCCAAAAGATCAGAGGTCAAAGGTCAGGAGATGCTCACCTCTGCAAAACAGGACGGGATGTGTGTGTTTGGGATGCAGTGAAGCAAGAGATAAACACACACACACACACACTCACACACACAAAGCAGCATTGCTCCTGTGTCAGTGCTGAAGCTCAGGATTAGTGTGTGTGTGTGTGTGTGTGTGTAGAAGGGATGAAAGTTTCTCCTCCTCAGTGAAGCGTGACAGCAGGAAAGATTTTGTCCAAATGGCTGACAGAGAGCTGCTGAGTGACTCTCTCTGACCCACAGCAGGTTTGTTCTCAGATTTACACCAAGCTCATGTTCTGAAAGTCCATAAAAATCACACACACACACACACACACACACACACACTCAGACTTAAGCTTTCGAAAAAATCATTTCCTACTTAGCATGGAGTCGTCTCTTTAATCCAACTGTAAACATTGGTGTTAGAGACACTTCAGGAAAAAAATTAAACACACACCGAGAGAGAGAGAGAGAGAGAGAGAGATCTCACACTCACAGAGACTGCTTTGATGCGTTTAATTTCAGGAATATTTCAACTTCCTGATCCGGAATTGATACTTTCTTAGATTTTTCACCAAGTAGGAAAAGTTTCTGATCTTCAGCTGGAAATAATCCATTTAAACTTCCCTCCAATTTGGAATCCCACTTGCTAAATGAGACTTCTGTGAAAGAGGACTCCAATTCCAAAGTGGAATTCTGTGGCATCACTTCAACAGGCTGATGCTCACAGTGTCAAAATAATGTCTTTATTTTTTGCAAGATTTTTGATCAGTTATGTTTAATGCTCTTAATGTAGAATTAACAAAGCTGCTGTTAAAGTAAAAATAGAACAAACAGACAGCCAGAGCTCCAGAGTTTTATTTTTAAAAGATATTTGAGAGGTTTTTTAAATTTTCACACAGAAACTAAACGAGTGCTGACTCACAGTGAGAGTCTGATTTTCCACTTTAAACACTTGATATTATGTGAGGTGGGAAGGAGGAAGTCCTTATCTGGAAAACACACAATTCCCCGATGTCATGAACACAGCATTGTTCTGAGGACCAACTGGAACTGGATGAACTGGTGAAATTTAAGTTTACTTTTCTGAAAACTGAGGATCTGAAAAGTGGCACTTTTAAAAACCTTAATAAAAATCCTTAAAATGGCATTAAACAGGAAACAAGTAATAAAGAGAAACAGCTTGACAAACACACACACACACTCTCTCTCTCCCTCTGTTGTGTGTATTAAGAACTAATGTTGAAGTGTGTGAACGTTGGTGGCTGGTGAAATGTGAGCTTCCTGATTTCACTAATCTTCCTGAACACCGTGTTTAAAAGGTGATGTTTATTTTGCAAGTGATCAGTAAATGAACAATGTTTAATATCAGAGGAACAGCGCAGCAGTGTGTGTGTTTGTTCAAAACCTTCCCCATATACACACTGTGACGAAAACTGAAAACTGGGCAAAGAGCAGCATCAGTGTCTCATCCACATTCATGCTGAAATGATGTCATCATGCTGTCTGTCATTACTGTTACTCTCTATTACACTCCAAAATATTCTCCATTTTCCTTCAAATACCACACTATCTCTCACTCTCACTCTCATTCTCTCTCTCTCTCTCACTCACTCACTCCTTCATTCACTCACTCACTCACTCTTTCATTCTCACTCTCACTCACTCCTTCATTCTCTCACTCACTCACTCCTTCATTCTCTCACTCACTCACTCTTTCATTCTCTCACTTTCTCTATGGTTAGACTGTGATCACTGAGCCTGGATTTTGACCTGTCTCTGTTTTGTATCTCTGATGCTGAGGAGGTGTTCTGCCAGCTCGTACTTTCTGTTTAGTGCCCGATAACATTCTAGTTTACTTTGGTTTTTTACGTTTGCTTTCCCAGTGGTCCAGATATGCATTTTTATTAGCTTTTATGATTTGGTTTATTCTAAATTGGTTTTGTTTAGTTGGTGGGCTTGTGAGTTTCGGAGCCAGCTGACAGAGGGGACTGGTTTTAGGGCTTAGCTCTTTTTTAAAATAAAATTTTAAATTTAAGATGAGTTCAGAGATCGTTTTTGAATATGTACAAATAAGGAATATCTGCCTAACTCAGCTCTGCATGTGTTAGTTGTTGTTCTTTGAACTCTCAGGATGTTTGGACAGAATTCTGCATGTAGGGATTCTGATTCTGGGATTCAGATTCTGTCAGCCTGACAGAGTGAGCCCCACACCTCATATCCATACAGAGCAAAAGTACAATAATACTGTCAAATATTTTACACCAAATTGTGACTGGGATGTCTACTTGGGTAAATTTTCCTTTAATGGCATAGAAAACTCTTTTTGCTTTCTCTTTTAGTGCATTCATTGCCAGACCCGAAGCCACCTGTAGTAATGTAGAGTGTGTTCTTACTCTTTCATAGACACTTTCTCACACATTCACTCACTCTCTCACACACTCATTCACACACATTTCATTTTTATTTGATTTAAAATGTTTTAATTTCATTTGAAAGATTTTTCTTCACACAGCTGATGGTTTTGCAGATGGGATTAACACTAGCTGCTAGGTTTCAGCTTTATTTGTGCTGGTACACTTTTCCATCTGGCAGCAGACTGACAAATTTGTGTATCCTTTTTCCACTGTTAGACACTGAGCATGTGTCTGAGTGTTTGCACGTCTGGATCCACAAGCTGAGGAATAACACATACACTCACACACACTCACATTTTCTTTTTTATCAGAATAAAATTATACACAGGATGTAGTAAAGACAGTGAGCGTGTGTTTAAGGTGTGTCACATCAGGCTCATGCACCTTGTAGGGACATTGTGTGGTTTTCCAGGTGGGATGACTTCCTGATGATGATGATGCACTTTGCTGGTTAATATGTTGGTGTATATAAAGGGGTAGACGTGATCAGTGCGTCACAGGAAGTCTGCAGCTGTAATGTGAGACATTAGTCTGCTCAAGGGAGAAGTACTATGGGAGTGATGTCATGTCTCTTATGGACAATCAGTGGACAGAAGAGATTCAGTAACAGACTGCAGTGTGTATCTCAGCCAGTTAGTCACTCTATTGAATTCCCTGTTAGCCAGCGGCCGATGGACTGTTTTCAGTGCTATCTGCTCAGAGCTTCCTGTTTTCACTGAGAATATTAATCACTATAAAATTAAACTCCAGATAACAGTGTGAGTGTGAGAGTCGAGTCAGTGTGGGAAGTGGAAAGCGTAGAATATTGTTTAAAGTGGATGTGTGAACAGGAATCACTCTGAACCTTCAGCCGTTTATTAGAATGTAGAAACACCACTTTCTCTCATTTACACTCTTTATAAAGGTCTTTAAACTTCCTGCAGCTCATTTCACCTGCAAATCATCTTCAATAGCAGCAGATCATGGCTGAAATAACTTCAATGAGACGTTTCTTGTAGCCATCTACCAGTTTCTGACATGGACTGGAAGAAAGTTTCCCCACTCCTCAATGCAGAATTCTTTCAGCTGTGTGATGTTTGACGGGTTTCTCGCATGAACAAATTTCAAATCACCCCACAGGATCTCAGTAGGATTTAGATCTGGGCTTTGACTTGGCCATTCCAGAACTCTCCATTTTTTACTTTTCAGCCCGTCCTTGGTGGATTTACTGGTATGTTTTGGGTCATTGTCATGTTGCAAGGTCCAGTTCTGCTTCAGCTTCAATTCATTATGACAGATGGTCTCACATGTTCCTCAAGCACCTTCTGATACAATGTAGAATTCATAGTGGATTCTCTGATGGTGAACTGGCCAGGTCCTTCTGCAGCAAAGCCCCAAACCATAACACTTCCACCTCCATGTTTCACAGTTGGTATGAGGTTCTTCTGCTGAAACGCT